>CAUYQV010196641.1:15000-58484 GCA_963574575.1 Galagoides demidoff | reverse complement strand
ACTCTGACTCTGTCTCCTCTTCTGCCTGCAGAACGCCAGCAAGGCATCTCTCTGCTGAAGATTACCAAGCTCTGCTAAAGACTGAGATCAATCTATGCTAAGAAGACTGCTTTACTCTAAGACTCTCCCTCTCTCTCTCTCTCTCTCTCCCCAGCTAAAGTAAAGCCCTCAGGCACCTAAGAGAAATTGTTCCTAAGCAAAGTAGCTTAGTGGTCCACGTGCAGAACCTAGTTAAGCCAGCCAGTCCCAGGCCCTGACAAGCGGTGGCAGTGGTGGGCTATGACACAATCCCATTACTAGGTACCTACCCAGATGAACAAAAATCATTTTGGGCCTTTGCCTTCTGCCACATGAGGACACAGCTAAGAAGGCCCCATCCATGAAGCAGAACGCTAGCCCTTAGCAGACACTGAATCAGCCGGCAGCTTGATGCAGATTTCATGATTTCCAGAGCTATGACCAATAATTTCTGTTGTTTATAAATTACTCAGTTACGGCAGCCTAAATGAACTAGCACACTAGACATCCTGCGAGTTCTTAGAGGTCATGCATTTAACTTTGCTTCTATCTCACCCTCACTATCTAGAAGAGTGCTTGGAAACAGCGCACACTTGGCAAATGTGCTTACAGTTAATCAGCAAAAAAACAAACAAACAAAAAAACTCTACTTATTAGAATTGTGAAGAAAAAATTGGCAATAATAACTCCTTTAGGTTTTTTTATTAAGTATAGATTATCTTACTAATGCCATGTTTTCAATTATAAAAGATAAAAAATCAATGTCATTGAATATTATTATTCCTCTATATATAGGATTATATATGTCTCTCTTGGGTACAAAGATAAAGGCATGAACAATGAATTTTTATATGGAATTATATGGATTTTGCAGTAACTGTTAATCACTGAAGTTCTTTAATGAATCAAGAAAATGCACTGTAACTTCTAATATATTTTTCTTTCTATCATAATTTTTTAGTCATTAAGTTTCTTTGAATTTTACTAGCTAAAAAAATTCTCAATGTTTTCAGATAAATTTCTTTTATTATTTGAGATGTTTTTAGTTTCAATGAGTCAAAACTAAACTCTTCCCTAACTGCACAAAAAAGATGCATGATAGGAAAGGGGAGATTTTACGCCTCACAAACTCCATACTCAGAATGAAAATCAGAACTATTGCAGGAAGCTCGGAGACTCCGTGGACCTTGGAGGTCATGTGACCTGAGAATTTTTAAGTTTCTATGACACTGTCTCCATTTATTTCTTTTGATTCTTTTGAAATGTTATTAGCATATGCTCTCTTCCCAGACCTGGACTTTGCATGTGACTGCTCACATGTTCCCAAGTTATACATTCTGTATCATTTGCCACTGGAGAAAGAGAGACACTTCTTTCATTCCCCGGCTTTATAGAAAATGGACTATGATAAACCAGGTTGTTATCAAGTAATGACCCTTGGATTAACTGTGGGCATAGTAAGAAGTTACCATGATTAGATCAGATTGAGTCAAGGAGAAGGTTTGTAGGGGTACCTGGTTATCTTTTGGTGGGACTATTCTGAGTTGAGGGTGAACTAGCTAATTATGAGGATGATTCATTTTTCTTCTACTTGTAATAATAATAAAGATCATTCAATTATAGCTCAATATATGTTAATAAGTGATTTCCATACTCTTCTTGTAATATATTGTATAAATGTACTACGTTTAGGGTATATTTTCTGTATCACATTAATGTACCTGTAGTAAAACAGACTTGATTTATCATTTATTAGGATCCTAGCACATGGTCATTTTATGATATTAATAATTAAATACACATACACACAGATATCTGAAGATGTCCAGGGGGGAAGTAAAATTGAACAACCACTGTGATAGTGTTGGTGATGCTTGTGGAAACCCACGCAAAACCAGATAAGTTAGGTTGTCTTAAAAGACAACCTGCCAAACCTGTCAGCAGATGTCATTAGTCTCCTACAGGAGCAAGTTTAGTCTCTATAATAATGCAGCCTCCTTTGTAGAGATTTTGTAATAAATGAGAACAAGTGTGTGCTAGATCAAGTTGGGGATTCTGAACTGATGAACATTTGTATTTTTCATTGTAAATTGATGAATTGTCATTTGATGTTTAATGGAGCATTCTCTGTGAACATGGTAAATGGATATTCAACATGGTAGAACCCATGAACTCTTTGTGTGCTGACCAAATCAAATTGCTGATCTTGAAAAGTAAGAACCAAGTCCCAGAGCACAACATGTTTACCAGTGGAGAGACGGGGATGCTGGTGACCTCTGGGTGGGTGGTCAGTGTGTATAAACCAGCTAACTGTGCTTTATTTATTTTGATATTGTTTTCGATCAATACAAGAATGAAAAAATTATTAAATATACATTTCCAGAGTCAACAATGGAACTCTCCCCCCTTTTTGTTTGTAATTGATTTCTAAGGGAAAATATTTTCTTTGCTTTTTAAGGAGACCACAGCCTTCTTACAATGTCAGCATCAGAACCTTGATTATATTTCATTCTGGGCTTGCTGTGCACAGTCTGTTAGCTGCAAACATATATTTCTGCCAAGCTAAGTTTGTATATATGTCTGCTTTTCTATATAATGGAATGTTTATGCCACCAAAGGGTTTCAAATGGCATCACTTGAAATAAAAACTTGCAGATCCCCAAAGTGACTCTAAACAGGATCAGGCAAAACTTGCATAACCAAACGAACAATCTTAATCTCATTTGCTCTTTTTATTCTCAATTTTTAAAGAAAACAACAACAATTATTAGTGAAGTTACAGAAAGTGGGACTGGCAGCAATTTTATTACTATGTTATCAGTGATGAAAAGGAAATCTGAATCAGTCACTGATCATTAAATCTTTTTATAATCCGCTAAAACATCGCAGCTGATTTCTCCAGCCCTATTAAGCTCCTGTATTTAAGTTTCTGTTAATAAAACACATCTCTCAGTCACAGAACAATTTAAAACTCGTACCCTGTCACTAGACTAGATTTCATAATAATGTTTAACTTTCATATAAAGACGATGGTAGGTTTTGCCTGTAGTCATTTATTTCTTTGCATTATACTGATTGCACCAGTGGACCTCTCTCTAAACAAAGCAATTTGTTTTTAAATGAAAGCAGGTAAGGTAACTGTATTCATTGAAGAAATAATATTATTTATTTTCTATTATATCACTGATCAAATATACTCCCTTATGTGCTATACTAACACCATACACACAACTAAAGTCTACAAGTTGTGGACAGCCTGCCCTCTATTCCATTATTTTTTTACCTAGAATTTTCTCCCACTTCCTCTCTATTGATCAGTAAGCATCATTTTTTCCCCTATGTACTAGTGGAAAATTCACATGCTTGAGACACTCTCATGACCTCTGCAGGGACTGAGGCCATCCCTTAATTAGAATATATACGCTGTCTACAAAGCAAGTCCTCCTCCCGGGTCTCACATTTACTTCTCCTGCTTTGGATTGTTCCCTATGTTGTTTCACAAGTGTGCCACTTGTTCCCCCAAACATTTTAAGTTTCTTAATTAAAGATTCATATCTCCTACTTCTCTCAATTCCTCTGGATCACCTGTATATTCAACAGCAATTTAGTAATTTATTAATATCATATAGAGTAGATATTTACCACTACATTATATTAATATACCATACTACAACAATAATGGGATAATTGAAGTTCTAAATATTTTTTCTAAATCAATTTCTTCTTTTCCCATGTGTCTAGCTATGACCACTTGCATGCTAATCTTTCTCAATCATAAAAGGAAGGCATAAATGATAAGGTTACATGAAAAACCTTTTTGAAATAAGACTGAGTATTATACCTACTACATAAATAAATGATGACCAGACTGTGTTTTATGCTTATCCTTATATAATATCAAGATGTCAAATGCCCCAAATAAATTCTTACTAATCAAGTGAAGTCAAATATTTAATTGTGAGCATGTGATTGGTGGGCTACATCTGTGCATTTATGTGTAGGAATACAAACTATAGTAATACAACTCAAAACGACATGCTTCATTCCTTTTTACATTATATTTGTGGAGCACCTATATTTTTGTTTAAAAAATATAGATCTCATATACACAAATACTCGAACCCTACTCTTACGTTACTACCAAACCATCAAGTTTGTACACTTACATTGTGTTGATGTGTTGCTAAAATGTAGGTTGCACCCACCATTTAATGCCTTGTTAAAACATTCTGCCAAGGAATTTTTAAGATGCAGAGTGAATACTTACCAAGGACTTTATCATAAAAATAGACTTAGGCAAGGACATATGAGTCAGTCTTTCAGCAGTATCAAGTATTCTTTTTAATACTTAGTTTTGGATATATAGAAGCTATACTATCAGGAGAAACATAGGACCTGGAACCCTCGTATAAATGAACAGAATTCCTACAGCATCATCAGTTCAATAATATCTGGATAATTTAGACTGCATATTTTGATTTAGCCTTTACTGAAATCTACTCAAGATTTAGGGAACTAAGTCCTCAATATTTTACAAAGAGGTAATATATGAAGAGTTTGGACTTGGCAGTTAGACTGTCTGTCTGACCTGAAACCTGGACCTACTACTACTTACTAGCTTGTGAACTTGGGCAGCATCTGTAATGTCTGTGTGTCTCAGTTTTTCATCAGTAAAATAAGTGCATTGAGAAAAGTGTTTTGAGCATTGAATGTGTTAATACATTTAATGTGCTTATATGAATGCCTGGGGGAGAGTAAGCATCAATATATGTTATTATTATTCTTAAGTTTTCCTAAAAATAAAACATTTCCCTTCTTCTGACTCATATAGTCACACAAGGAAGACTGTGGAGAGATCAATCTTCAGTGATTCAAGCATGGAAGGACCAAAATAAGTTTTTTACTCAATTAGTGCTTTTCTTAAAAAAAGAAAAATTCTCACTGGGCTACATGAAAAACTCTTTCTGAAATAAAACTTTATTTGGTGCATAAAGAAATGATAAAATAGGGGGCTAAACTATTTTTTTACTCTTATCCTTATTCTCCAGTTGAATATAAAGGTGTTTATTAATCAAATGAAGTCAGACATTTAATAGTGAACATATGATTTCTGGGAATACAAACTGTATACAAACTGTATTGCCTATAAAATTCTAATTCAAGGCTGAGGCAAGAGAATCACCTAAGCCCAGGACTTGGAGGTTGCTTTGAGCTGTGACTCCATGGCACTCTACCAAGGGCGATAAAGTGACACGCTGTCTCTAAAAAAGAAAATAAAATTCTAATTCAAAAACATGCTTTTAAAAAATCCTCTTGATATGAAAATGACATAATGCTCAAGCTCATAGTGCCCAGATCTCTAAAGGCCAAGAAGAAAAAAAAAATCTCTCTTTTGCATTAAAGCATGAGAATATTCTGTCCTTTAACCCTTTGCCACTGCTTATGATTTTCATCTGCCTTCCTGGCCACCTGCTTTCGCCCAGTCTGTGCCTCAGCTCCTCTCTCTCTCTCTGCTGTACACACTGTACTTCTTGGTCTTCTGATTTCCAAAGACAAGCAGTACAATTATGCCTGTTTTGTACATCAGCACAGAGAACACTGATATTCCCAAACTTAAAATGACCAGATATTCTTAATGTGTGAAATTTTACCAATTACTTATAGGTATAAGTCACTTATTACTCTAAAAAGTTAAAATCTAGGCCTGGTGTGTTGGCTCCTACCTGTAATCTGAGCACTCTGAGAGGTGGGCAGATCACCTGAGCTCAGGAGTTTGAGACCAGCCTGCACAAGAGCAAGACCCCATCTCTACTAAAAGTAAAAAAATTAGCTGGGGGTTGTGACAGGTACCTGTAGTCCCAGCTACTTGGGAGGCTGAGACAAGAGGATTGCTCAACCCCAAGAGATTGAATTTGCTGTGAGTTATCATACATCACAGCTCTCTACCAGGGTGACAGAGCGAGACTCTGTCTCAAAAACAAGAAAGAAAAAAAAAGTTAAAATCTGATTGTAAAACTGTAATTTATTCAGAAAAGATTCTCAGCTTCTATACTCTTTTGCAACTACTTGACAGAGGTTTATTCCAAGGAACAGTTAGCTAATTTGATACTTTTGGAGTTTCATTATATTTCCGAATATAAGGATGGGGGGAAGGTAAAACTCAACAGGTTTGACTAATAATTCTGGACTCTGTAGGATTTCACTTATCTTTGTTATTTATGTTCCTTTTTCACTAAGTAGTTGGATAACTTCTAAAATAGTCTTCATTAAAAACCAACAGCATTTGAGGAAAGAGAGCTAGGAAAACACAAGGTTTGTTTTTTTGTTTTTTTGTTTGTTTTTTTGAGACAGAGCCTCAAGCTATCCCCCTGGGTAGAGTGCTGTGGCGTCACAGCTCACAGCAACCTCCAACTCCTGGGCTCAAGCGAGTGTCCTGCCTCAGCCTCCCAAGTAGCTGGGACTACAGGCGCCCACCACAACGCCCGGCCATTTTTTGGTTGCAGCCATCATTGTTGTTTGGCGGCCCAGGCTGGGGATTCGAACCCTCCACCTTAGGTGTACGTGGCTGGCACCTTAGCCACTTGAGCCACAGGCGCCGAGCCGAAAACACAAGGTATTCAGGAAAATCTATAACAGTGACACACCAGCCATAACAGTGAGCTCAAGGTCGCAGTGTTCAAGGGAGTAAAACTTTTTCTCAGAAATTTATGTTCCACGTTATCTATTAAAATATAACATAAAATTGCCTGATAGTAAGTGGAATGCGGTGATGACTATGTGTTTCCAGATTTCTTTATACACCACCTGGACGTTAATACACCTGGAACCAGTGGGCATGGGCGTCTCTGCTCTTCTCGTGTGCTTACAACTCATCTCTCCCAATTGATCCTTCAACTACTTGGGAAAACAAAATTACCTCTTCAAGCCATTCCACATTATGCAGCTCTCACCTATTTTATTTTATTTGCCTTTTTTTTTTTTACCATTTCTTTTGTTCTAAGCATTTTTCATTATTATTCAACCTAAGAAATGTCAAGTGAATTATGAAAATAAAGTGATCAAACTAGCAAAGATCAGGACTGTGCTTACCAGCATAAGCACCTGTCAGAGGCTGACTCCAGGTGAAATTAATGAGTCTCCCTCTGGGTCACTGTCAGGGCTGGGAACTGCAGGGCCTCCAGGGGAGGAGAGGCCTGAGACTGGACTCAAGTTGCTTTTCTCTGTGAGCGTTTCCAGGGAATTGCCCCCTTTTACTATTCCAGGACCTGTATCTCCCAGCCTCTTGTCATTTCTTATGATTGGTTTTCTCATTCTAAATGAATATTCACTTTCATAAATAATTTTGTTAAATAAGGTTTATACTCTTATTTTTCATAATAATTTTGTTAAGTAAGATTTATACTCTTACTTAAGCCCCCCACCCCCAAACTAAGAAATCATATATTCATCGGCCCTCATAACACTTGGATCCCTCCCTTTCTTCCATATTGGGTGATCTTTCTTTCGATAAGTCTTTGGCATTTGAATAAAGATCTAATTCATGCTAGTATCAATAACAGATACAAACATTTCAATAAAATTTTAAATTTTTCAATGCAGTTCCAATAGGTTCTGTATAGGGCCTCACGACAAAATGTAGATAAGGGGGAATATGGATGTTACTTCTCTATTATAGATGAAAAAACTTAGATTGACAGATATTAATAAATTCATGAAGAAATTTTCCATTGAGCACAAGTTGAAACTAGCTAAAGAGGTGGGTTAGTGCTATCTTCAATTTCCAAAAAAGTGCATTCTTTATTCTAGGAAAAATAAGATCACAATTAATTTAGAGAGAAATTCGTTCTATATCATACTTACCAGTTTTTTTTTACCCTACCCTGCACTAAATGCATTACAAAAGAATACTAAATGACTAAGTAACAAGAGAATTGAAAAGTGAAAATTAAATACATCAAGTATGTAAACAGTAAATATATCTGCCTTATTCTGAATTTTTAAAAAGGTAGTCACAATTTAATTGGTAAAGGTAGAGATTTTTCTGATTTGTGTTTTTGTTGAAATTTCAACGAAATGACCATTACAGGGTATGTGTTAATTTCTTCCCTAATAACTCAATTCAAGTGATTTAGAAATATTTTTTATATGATGATAGATTTTAATTTTTAGAAATACACTGCCTTGCTGCAGTGTCCCATAGAGAGATAGCAGCACTACCACACAAGGTGGTTAAACAGCTTATGAGTTAAGCTCTATATAAGCAAATTTCTTTGTAAGTAATTTATATTGTGTGGTAAACTTGTATCCAACTAGAACAGCAAATTAAAACATTAATCACATCTGTAAAATTTAGGGCCTTGTGCATACAGAAAAAAATATTAGGGAAATACATTTTCTTGTATTGCTGAAATAAATATTCCACATATGGAAGCCAGTCTAATCCTTCTCATTATAGTGTGGATGAAGATGAACATTAAGCCCATATAACATTTCTTCCTGAATTAGTCGATAGCTCATTTTAGGAGGAAGCACATATTTCCAAACCTGAAATGCCCATGTTCAGTCAGATTTGCAGTCCCCTTTTCCCTTGCTGCTCAGGCTTTCCATCACTGTTAGGTAACCACTGTGATTATTCCATATCCCATACTGATGAGATGGCAAAACAGTTACAAGCTTTCTTCCCTGCATTAAGCAGGTTGTAAGCCATGGAAAAGGAACTTGCCCTGAAATCAAGCATTCCAGCCCTCTGTACTGCACCACTGCAGGCAGGCTGCCAGAGCACATCCCAGACACCAGCCCCTATTCTCAAGCACATTTTAATCCAGCTGTTCCTCACAGAACATCCAGCATGCTTTGATTTACTCCTGTACTTAATTAGGATGTAGAGGACGGGATACCATCTTACACACAAGATGAGCATCCTGAATGATATGGTAAACTTTATCAAATGCAGCGGGGTTTTTGTTAGTTGGTGTGTTGTTCGTAGTCATAAGCAGTATGCGATGGTGTGTGCAGTATTGCTGTGTTTCTGGCATTAAGAAACTGAACTAAACATGAAGGCTGAGTGCACGTAGAAAAAAACAAAAACAAACATTTGCAATTGCCATTCTAAATACGATCAAATTAGCATCCACCTGAAGCTCTCCATCCGAAAATGAAACTGTTCTGAGAGATCTCTATAGAAAGAAACAATAACATGTTTCGAACTCTGGGTCTCAAATTAGAATTTTAGGGGTTTCAATGAAATTTAGAAGAGATTTCTACATTAAGAAAGTAGCTGTGTTGCTATGAGGCCTTTCCTCTCCCAACTTCCCTGAGAGACCAGTCCAGGTGGGTTCGAATGGAAACTCCACCTGTTCTGGTGTTCAGAATCTCCAAGGGTTAGCCAACAGAGATAATATAAAAACCCAGATTTACATGTGTGGACGATAATTTTAAACATAAGCACCATAATCCCAAATGTTCTTTACAGACACAAAAAAAAAGAGGAAAGAGGACATGGTGAAATCTGTTAATACAAGGTGCTTGGGGCTCTATGATAAACCAAACCATTATTACACAAAATTAAGTTAGAACTTTTGCTTGTTATTCAGTACCTTGTTTTCAATTAGTTATTAAAAAGAAATATTATTTTCTTAAAAGTTCCAAAATTGCTTCCCTGGACGAGATAAGACATTACATAGAACCTATACTTTAGCAAAACATGTACCATAATCACAATTTAAGTAATCAATTGAAGATAGGGTTTTGTTGAATCCACAAAAAAAGAAAACATTAGATTTCCATTGAGTTTCTAATCCATATGTTCCCTCCAATTTCACATCTGCTTTTTTCCCCCAAACATAAAGCATACTAAGAGTAGTGAGGAACAAAAAAATAAATTAATTAATTAAATAAAAAAAAAGAAGAAATAATAAGAAACATTTTTCCTAAAAAATAGTATATTCATTTTAGTACATGAGGGTTTAAATTTTTGCAAGTTAATTTTATCAATGTAAGTATTAAATGGCTTACAGAATACAAATGATTTATATTGTACACTAACATCATTACACATGAACATCACTACCATTTCACTTATTACCCTTTCGTGGACATATTTCATGACCAGAGCAGAAATATTACCTTTATTTTTTTAATTTTTTATTTGGCTGGAGCCAGGTTTGAACCCACCACCCTGGGTATATGGGGCCGGCGCCCTACCCACTGAGCCACAGGCGCCACCCAGAAATATTACCTTTGTAAATAACAGTATTAGTGAACTGTTTTAAGCAGTACATACACATTCACTTCTGTTTATGTTTTAGTATTCTATATTTATACATTTACAGAGAATAACATGGAATGTTTTTCTTCCAAATGTTCATTTCAATTCTTTAATGGTTAATTTAGATCTCACACAACTCTTTAAATAATTATGTAAAGTGCCTTTCTGAATTGCATATATGTCATACCAAAACAGTTTAGCAGGAAAATATTCAGCCACATCTTGGTTTGATATCACTTAGGATACAACACCTTGCCGATTATGTTTTCTTCCTAGTCAGTAATTTTTTGGGCACGATGTGCTCATCATCTGCGTTTCTATTCCAAATCCAATTCCTATTATTCCTGTAAATAGTTTTTTGGCTTGTTTACTTTTTTAAATGTCAAATTAATACAAGGGTACAAACTTTTAGATTACATTGTTCTCACTTCCAAGGTAAGTTCTAGTTTATTCTTGTAATTCTTAATCAACAAATTGCTCCCACGTAGCTTTCCTAATGTATACTGTATCATTTAAAGTATTTGCTTATTGAACAATAATCATTACAAGTAACACTGCTTCATACATCAGGCCATATGGCCAAAGATGAGAAGAACAAAGAGAAAGGGAAGTATTTAGGAAAGACAGCCTCAGAAAATACAGCTGCAAACCAGAAGACCAGATAGGGAAGTAGGATCCACAGCACACGAGTTCTGATAGATTGAGTCTAAACACTCTAGTTGATAACAATGTACATTATAAGCTCAAAGTTTTACAATGGGTTAATATTCTAATACATACTAAAGGCTCTGCAAAGTTCCCTACAAAAGAAACATGTTCAGTATTGCTAACTACTGCGGTAGATATGGACGTTGCCACCCAAAGTCACCCTTTAGGGAAGCACAGACTGCCCAGCTTAGGAAGAGCTCCAGGACACAGCCCCAGACTTCAGCTCTGGGGCAGCTCCCTCCTGTCATCTGAGCCCTCTGACAATCAGTCCTTGCTCTGCTGTGCCTCTCTGGGTTTGCTGATGCTGTGTCAAGCACGTTTTGCCATTTAGATTCATCCTCTGCCCAGGGGAGGTTGCTTCCTTTCCATTCCCTTCACGAGTGTTGAGCTCCCAAAATCTGCCCAAGATTTGATTCAAAAGAACCAGACCTGAGTCAACCATATCTAAGAACTTAGTCTGGCACATGATGCTTTCCACAGCACCTGCTTTGGAGAAAGCTAAACTAAGGGTTTGGAGGCACAGTCCCTTCACTAAGGCTAGGAACAGGGTGCACTGTATTGAATCTGAAAATAATGTGGCGTTTTCCCTCTGGGTCTGAGTTCTGCAGCAGAGAAATCAATGACTTTTTTTTTTTTTTCTCTCTTAGATTTCTCCTTCAGTCTTCATAATTTTATTGCAAGTATCATCTGGAATTTTTTTTGTCTTCAATGGAATTAGAGATATGTTTTTGGTTTGTGCTTAAGTCCTTACTTAGTATTATCCAAACTTATTTCAAGAATATGGTTTTCAGTTACTTGTAAGGCCTGGACCATAAGATCAAAGGTGTGCTCTCTCAGAGAAGGTATGAGCGCAGCAGCACTTACACATTTCTAAGGAATGTGTTTAACATATCAAGATGAGTATTTGTAATTATCAAAGAAAAGTTAAAACATTGACCAAATACACTATCAAAATATAAGCTACTCCTCTCCACTAAAATCACTTTGCATTCTTGTACCCCTAACAGTAATTAACATTAGATTTTAGGACGCAAGTTCATTACAACATTGTAGCTAACAGATTGCTGATTTGATGATTAATTCTTCTATTAACACAATATTTTAGTTTAAAATAATTTTTATTTCAATCCTGAGTATAACCTATAAATATACATTTTCACAGAGGTAAATCATTACTATCAAATGTGAAACATTTGACCTAAAATTGAAAATTTTTTTCTTGAGACAGTCTCACTATGTTACCCTTGGTAGAGTGTTGTGGCCTCACAGCTCACAGCAACCTCAAACTGTTGGGCTTAAGCAATTCTCTTGCCTTAGCCTCCCGAGTAGCTGGGACTACAGGTGCCTGCCACAATGCCTGTTTTGTTTTTTTTTTTCTTTTTTCTTTTGGTTGCAGTTGTTATCATTGTTGTTTAGCTGGCCCAGACCAGGTTCAAATCCACCAGCCTCAGTGTATGCGGCCAACACTCTGCCCACTGAGCTATGGGCACTGCCTAAAATTAAAACATTTTCATAGATATTAAAATAGCCCAAAAGATAAAGCTTTATTAGAAAAAATTAAAATTGTTGCTTTGTAAAACTTTTCCATATGAGCTTTAAGAAAGGGAAAACTTGTTTTATCTTTCCCTGTAGAAATCTAGAAGCATTATGCCATTTCAAAGAGAACAATGTGTCTACACATACTAAGGATATAGTCAGTAAATTTGAAATATGTTTGCACTCAGAGTTTGAAATCAGGTTAATTTCAATGGGCATCATTTTATGGATATAGTCTTGATTTTTTATTTCTAAGGTATATTCTTTGTAAAGTATAAAATGATTATTTTCAAACATCTAGAAACAATTTTACTAATCTATTTTGGCAAATTCAATGAACACTGTTACCATTGCTGGATAGGAACGGACATGTTCCATCTCCAAGCTGTCTACACATCCATTAAGCATGAGCATATTGTGCACAACATATATTTAGAACTTGTATCTAAAAGTAAACAAAGAAATGGAAGGAATGCACCAGAAAGATTATCAAATAAAAATGTAAACTTCAACTAAGGTACCATAACAGAGAAGGTGGTAATAAATTGCCATTTCTTCAGTATAAGTAAAACTTTAATTTTCTTTCATTTTTGGAGAAGGGGTGGAGTCTCTACACTTTAACACATTTTATCATGAGGGCAAAGAAGGGTGTTAAATGGTTTTTACTCAAGCTCACAGCACACAGCTCTCTGCTGCGAGGTGTACCAGTAATTCAGTTGCAAGTAAGCTAATGAAGAAATTAAATCACTTGCCTTTTCTTGTCTCTTTCTTAAAGAGGTTGCATTTTGTGCTGACAGTGCATGGCTGATAAAATAGCAATTTTTGAAAAGCTTGCTCATTTAGCTACTCTCAGAACCCCTGCTGACATCACTGACATTTTCTCCAAATATGCAAATCCTGGAAGTCACTTTCTAAGATGCATGCATATATTTCCAAAAATGTTATTATTTTATGATCAACTAGGCATAAATGCAGAAGTAGACTAGTTTGCTGGCTTTGTAATGCCACACTCATGAAATGACTTTTTTTATAAAAAAAATGAGGTTTGGTAGGAATCTGTCACAGCCTCGTAGATCTTTAAAGGTGAGTTATTCCTTTTATGTAGAGTGGGGGTTATTTTAAGGCTTTCCCTTTATATAAACACAAAAATAGGAGGCAAAAACCCATAAGCCCAGCAAACTTAAATACCTGGGTGACAATGGCAATATTATCATTAAAGTCAACACACAACTTTTGAAATACAGCGCAGATGCAGTAGGCACGAATACTATCTTATTTAAATGTCTGTATTAAGCACAACCACTCTCTGCTAAAAATGGGGAAAAAACAAACAAGTCATATTCATCAAAGTAATTGTGTAGGTACTTTCAGTACCAAAATGCCTAGAATGAAGGATTGAACTGCTAACGGCGGCAGTGACAGCCATGAATCATGGGAGGCTACTCCGGGGCCTTTACCACCATAAAACAAAAGATGTAGATGAAAAATGCTGCAATTAAGTGATTTGATTTCTGCCCCCTTTTTCCTACTGCATTCGTGCATGGCTGCACAGCAAAGATTGATGGGAAAAATTACTCTACGTGATCTCTGACAGAGCCTTGGAACAATTCTATAAGGGGGAAACATACAAATCAAACCAGCTTTCTTGTATTCAAACAAAATAATACATATAAAGCAAATACTTTAGCCTATATCCAAAGCACCAAAATTTGCATGCACACATAAATTGTTGAGAAATGCTCTGCTATCAAAACCAAACTCATGGATTTTCCAGCTAGTTGGGTTATACTGATATTTGTTTAAATAAATATTCAATCAGTACTGCCGAGTGGCATCCTCAATATGTCTGTGCTCTGAGAACAAATTACAGACACAAATTTGTGGAGGTAAAACATTCTTATCTTTTATATCAATAAATTATTAATGAAAATACACACAAAATAAAATAATAGAAAATTTCACTGACTATTCAACTCCCCTGTCATTATAGTCATTTAGGGGGACATTTTTAATGGGTATTCACAACTCAGTTGGGGTCCTACATACAAAAGAATCGTACTTGAATGCCAGGCAATATTTTACTGTGGTTGGTATGTATGTTTAAAAGATGCTAAATTTGCAACGTCCACTGAATAAAATAAATAATATTGCTAATATGTAGAAAAGATAATTCCTATTATCAGAGGCTAAAGTAAAATTACATGGGTTTCATTTCCTGAGGGGAAGTCATTCAGTCTCAGTCTGCTGTAAGAAATGTGCAGTCAATTTAACTTGAATTCATAGAATAGAACGGCCCCCACCCCTGAAGGGGGAAGAGGAGGTGTATACTTGACTTTGTTATGTGTACTGAGACCACATTTAATGGCTGCTGGTATAGTGATGTTGAATTGGATAAATTCAAACATTCTATCTATGAACATTGACACATCTGTCTCTCAGATATGGGGGTCTTCAAATAATAAGTTGATGATGGGATTTTGAAAACAGTGAACAATTTCAATATTAGTATTGATTTCTGCCTAGTCGGGAATTTTTAAAAATACATTCTTCTGAAACTAGCGTTTTACGAAGGCTTCTCAGAGAGTTATCTCCCCAAATGTGTTGCCATTGCTGATGTGCTTAATTATTGTGGTTCTTTACTCTCTGCCACAATAGGAAACCTCAGGGTCCCAAGGCCAGAACTCATTAGCGGATTCCCTGACTTTAATAACAGAGAGATCTGTGCAATCCTAGCATGGTTTCAAGAAACATCACAGACTTGGAATCGGGAGACCTGGGTTTACCACTAATTAATATTAGGTTGAACCACATGAAATCATTGCCTTCGTAGGTCAGAAATCATAAACTATCACAATTATAAGTGGTTCAACCTGTATTAGTTTGCAATAGAGTACTCAGCTTCCATTCCCTAGGGAAAGTGACCATTTCTAATTCTTACAAGTAGGTAGTAAAATTTACATTTTTTTAATCTTCATCTCCTTGGTAATAATTCTTGTACTTTATCAATAATTATTAAATAAGTCGATAGCCATTGCCAATTCATCAAGCTACAAGGATTGTAGCCTAACTAATCAAGATAAATTTAACTCTATTATATATTCATTCAGTGAAATTTTCTTAACAATTCATTTAATTCTCCCTTTTACAAATGGATTTTTAGTGTATCTATTGGGACACTTAAAAGATTTCCCATTTTATTTTTAGTATATCATCTCTTTCTTATAGACCAACAGAAAGCATACATAGTACAGAAATCTTGCCTGAGGATAAAATGGAAATTTAAACATTATACTCATAAATGTGCGGAGATGGAACACTGATTCTGAGCTCCCTGGCAGACTGAATAAAGATGAAAACATATTGAGGTCCTTTGGAGTGTTTCACCTTCTATGTTTAGATTCTTAAGGTCAGGAAGCATATCTTCTAAGTCAGCTGGATATTCTGAGCAAGTCTCTTCCTTTCTCTCCTCCTACTTCTAGTAACCATTTTTTTTTAAATGGGATTTTTGGTAAGCAATTAAATAGAGAAGTAGAAAGCTACATTTTATAGAGAACTCTTATTATTATATAACCCAATATTTTATATATGATGATACAGGATGGTGTACAGGAAAGCTCTTGTAACGTAGCCACACACTGAAAAAAAAGAAGGGTCAATATGGACTTTAAATACTTCGGCCCCCAAATACCAGTACAATAAAGTTACTTTTGTAGAAATCATAAAATCATAATTAGATATGTGCTATCCAAGAATTTTAGGTTATTTCCACAGTGTTAATAATATATCTATTAAAATTAGAAATGTAACATATATAATCTATCCTTTTGCTGAGTATGATCGGCATACAATAAAGTGAGAACATTTCTAGTATACAATTTGATAAGAGTTTACATGTGCATATACCCATGAAACTACGACCATGATCAAAATAATGAACACCTTCCCCACACCCAAATCTTCTCCTGCTCCTTTTTTCCCTCACACCTTCTCCAACTGATGTGTTGTCCATCATTGCAGGTTAGAGTAGCACTTCCCTTGAATTTAGGTAAATGATATCATGTAGGCTATGGTGGTGTGTATACCATTAGTTCACTTTTTGTCAGCACTATGCAATGTTCTCATTTGTTAAAAAACTTGTTCACCTATGAATGGATACTTGGGTTGTTTCCAGTTCAGGTTATTACAAATAAAGATTCTGTGAACATTTATCTTTTTTCTTGATACTGTGGGGAGAACAAAAAACCACAGACAGGGAGACAATATTTGCTAGGCCTATATTTGATAAAGGATTTATATGCAGAATACATAAATTACTCCCAAACTCAGTAATAAGAAAATGAACAACCCACTGTAAATGGATAAAATATTTGTGCATATTACCAAAGACTATATACAGATGGCACAGAAGAAGTACAGATAAAGATGCTCAGAATAATTACTCGTTAGAAAAAGATAACTTAAAACAAATGAGATTATCTTGTATTGGAATGCCTGAAATTAACACAAGTGTCCATACCAGATGTTGGCAAGAATGGATGGAAATTAAACTCCCATACACTATTGGTGGGAATGTATATGGTACAGCCTCTTTGGGAAACAGCTTGACAGTGTCTTACAAAGTTAATGATGTATCCATCTTATGATTCAAAAATCAACTGTTTTCAAATGACCTTATTAAAATATAATCATTAGCAAGCTTAAGGCTAGGAAGAAAGGATTCTCCTTTCTTGGCATAATTTCTGTTAGTACTATCTCCCTCCCCTTTAACAATATAAGCTTTAAATACTATCTATAAGTCATTGACTTCCAATGTCATACATAAAGATCAGGCTTCTCCATTGAACATTACCTTGAATATCCAATGATTATCAGATTAACCTGTTAAACGTAGTTCTTACTTAGTTCTTACTTTGTTTCCCTGCTTCAGGATATCTACCTAACTAAATTCTAGGAATCACACCTGATGCCTTCCCTTCCATCACTACCCCATACTATCCCTTGTATTCAAACAATCAGTAAGATCTGCTATTTCTATCTCCAATATGTGTACAGAATCTAAACAATCTCTTCATTTCCATTGCTACTTCTCTAGTCCTGATTTCCATAATCTTTCATTATATTGCTATCAAAAATTTCTAATAGCCCTTTTTGTTTCCACTTGAACTCCTGACCTCTACAGTTCATCTTTCTGACAGCATCCAGAAAATTATTTTAAAAACTTATGTCACTGCTTTTCCTAAATCCTCCAATAGCCTCCTTTTCCATTTGAAGTAAGATCCAAACTCTTTCCCCAAACCTAGGTCAGCCATAACGGGCTTTCTTATCCCCTGTTCCAATCTCTCTTTGCTCTGGGGACACCCTGACCTTCTTTGTGCTCCTTAAATATGCCAAGGTCATTCTCACCTTTGGGCTTTTGCACTGAACCTGGTGCCCCCCAGATCTTTGTAATGTCTCGTTCTTGTTTGTCCTTCAATTGTCATCTCCAATACCATCTCTCCAGTGAATTTCCTCTGACTACTACATCACAATCAGCACCTGTATGCCATTGTCTCAGTCCATTACCACAGTATCTTATTAATTTGTTTATTTTCTTGTTTGTTGTCTATCTCGCTCCACTAAGACATTATTGACATGGTCAAAATGCTGAAATGTTACCAATGTTTGTTCCTCTTACACTTGTAGGGTCCAGAACAATTCTTGTCAAGTAGGGGGAAATTAGTATTTAAGTGATACTATAACCCAAATAACAATTTTAAATGTTTTTTTTTTTTTTTTGCTTTAATTATAAGGAAAAAATTCAAAAGCTAAGGAATACATTAAAAAAAGAGGGGACCACTATATTTGAATATAATTTTTTGTTATAGAATAAGAGTTCTTGTATTTTTAATTTATAACTAATTATTCTGAGCATCTTTGTCTGTACTTCTTCTGTACCATCTTCTTAACCAATACCAGAGCCTAGTCCATCCTACCAAGCAATTTCCTGGAAGAGCTGTTTTCCTGTAACGGTCATCAGAGCTGTTATCATGTTACCCTTGATGTCCTCAGTGTCATCAAAATCACTCTCAGTCGATATGACAGTCATTCTGGGGAAGAACTCTAAAGCATACAGCAGGCACTCTTACTGAAGTCTTCCATTTCCATTAATCAAGTTTATAGCAGCCACACGTAGTACCACCACATGCTAGAATTTTTAATGCCTACAAACATCTCAAGTTTATTCTAGGTGTACATAACAAGTCACATTACTGCCTGTAATCCATAGGGGTTAAACAAAAGCTCTTTGGTCAGCCACTTTAACCCCATGAATAAAGATTCCTTTTGATTACACCTAGGGCTTTTTGGTGTCACAGAAACTTATTGAAGGGAGAAAAATAACAGAATTCTACAAAAAACATAAATATTCATTTCCTATCTTAGTGGTGACATTATCCTGGAAAATAAATCCCCACCTTTCAAAATAATGGTTAATACAGCATTCAAAAGAGATTGTTCTATAGTGCAGAAGATATGAAAAATGGGAGGAGCAAAGTCAATGAACTACATATCTGATTGGCCATGGTAGACTCTTTTAGTGATTACGAGGTCTGACAAGTTCACAAACTCATCCTAGAAAAAGTGCTAAATTCCTCATTGCTGAATATCACTATGGTCACCTCTCAAATACTCCACTTGTAAAGCTATGAACCAATGCCAGTGCCTAGTCCATCCTACCAAGCAATTTCAGAGCTGTTTTCCTGGAATGGCCATCAGAGCTGTTATCACGTTACCCTTGATGTCCTCAATGTCATCAAAATCTCTTCCCTTCAATATTTACTTTATCTTTGAGTAAAGAAAACCTGTACCAATACAGTAATTTGTTTACTGGCTAAAAAACATCCCCCACAGATAGTGCCATGTGAGCTGGTGCATCATGGTGATGCAAGAGCCATGAGTTGGTGAAAAGTTCTGGTCATTTTCATTTATTTTTTCATGTGGCCTTTTCAGCACCTCCAAATAGTAAATTTGGTTAACTATTTATCCAGTTGGTACAAATTCATAATTAATAATTCCACTGATATCAAAAAAGGTTAGCAACATCTTTTGACTCTTGATTTGGACTGAAGAAACTTGTTTGGTCATGAAGAATTGGCTGAATGCCATTCTGCCCTTTGCCACTTTGTTTCAGAGACTCCTCATATTTCATCACCAGTGATAACATAGCCCCAAAGATTGTCTTACCTCTCCAAAAGGTCTTGGCAAACTCAATTCCCCTTTATCAGTCCTTCAGGACCATTTTTGCACACATCTTTTTTTTTTTCATCCAAAATTTTCAGTTAAGATTTCTAACTATTTCACCATCTATGTTTACTTGGTCTGCTATGCTTCTCACAGCCAAGGATTTTGATCATGGAGGAACTTTTTTGGTGATGAAGTTTTTATGACCAAATTCACAAAATATGATGAATTTTTGCCATGTTTTTGTCTGTTCTGCTCTTTACTGCCCCCAAGCCTCTTCACCAGTGACATTTTCTCCAGCCTTTGAAAAACATTTAGTCCATTGTGCACTGCTCTTTTTTCATGGCATTATCCCTGTAAACTTAGACTAACATATTCCTGATTTCACTTCTACTCTTGCCAAATTTAACAAGAAACTTAATGTTTGTTCATCACTCTAATTCAAGCTCCTGTATCCTTATGATGACACACAACAATAATTAATGTCACTCTGCAAGATACCACCACAGGTCCACACAAACTCCGATCTGAGATATTGACATGCCAAAGTTATGAAACCTTACTGAGCTACTTGTACAGGGCCCAATATAATAGCATGATGGAAACTTCATGAACGTCATTGTCAGAGCTTTTAAATCTCTTCAAAGTACAGCCAGCCAGAGAGCACACAAGCTGGAGTGAAGAGGTGAGAAACACAGAGGGAGAACATGCAGCAACCACAAGAAAAGTGAAAGACCAAAGACATCCCACAGGCAATGGCCTCCAAAAGAGAAAGTGGTGAGAAAACAATGGAGGGCTGCCCATGTGGTGTGCCATTGCCAATGGAAAAAATTACGTACAGAGAAGTGAAGGAAGGCAAAAGGGCTAGCAGTGAAAGCAGCAAAGACCTTGAACTGTTAAAATCAGAACACAGAAAAAAACCTCTCTATTAATTTTCTCCACCTCATATGGAAAAATGAGGTAGGTTTATTGAGAAATCATAATTCATGTGTAAGATTTTTTTTTTTTTGGCAGTTTTTGGCCAGTGATGGCTTTGAACCTGCCACCTCTGGTATATGGGGCTGGCGCCCTACTCCTTTGAGCCACAGGTACCACCCATGTGTAAGGAAATTTTAAAGGGAGAAATTACCACCTGTACCGCCCAGTCAGTTATGTTTAACTTAATTGATTCATAAGTATAGCCATTAGTTTATAGATGGTGTCAGATCTGTTCATCCATTATACAAATTTCAGTTTCAATTTATAAACCTTATTAGATAATTGGTTATTTCTAATATACTATAGTTTTGGATACCAATCAAGTGCCAAGAGGAAAAGGTATATTATTCTTGATTTGATCTGCTATAACCCAACTTCTCTGACAATGGAGCTATAGAAGGATGATAAATTAGGATAGCAAAAAGGCATGAGTTTAAGTGAACAAATAAAAAATACAAAGTCAAAATGAAGTAGATAAATGTTTATTGTCTTCAATATAGGAACAGTAGAAATAAGGTTATAAAAAAGATCAGAAAAAAAAGTGGATAGTTTTTTCTTAGGTGCAAAAAGTGACCCAGACCCCTTGAGAAAGTGATATATACTTTTTTCTCTTAAGTTTCTGATTGTTTATGGACTCAGAAGGAGAAAATTAATCTAGTTCGATAGAAAAAAGAATGAATGCTAAAAGAAAAGACATTTTAATTACTGGTACACTACCTAGAAAATAACCTTAAGCACACAGACAAAATTTTACATGAGTCCTTACCTCCTTTCCCATGCTTTTGAACCAAGATTCTCAAAGAATAATCTATAAGAATACCTTTCACATGAACTCTTGATCAACTATGTTTTGACCTTATTTTTCAAGCCAGCATGGGCTTAAAATACATCAGTTAAATTTATGTTTTGCTATCTCCCTCTACTTATTTACTGATAATTACTGTCTAATAAAAAAGCCTTTAGAAATCAGGTAGATACAAAAACCAAGAGGATAGTAATGGAAATAGTATCATAATATTCATAAGAATATTGATTTGTGAAACCTAAATCAAATATAAGTCAAAGATTATCTTAATTCCTATAATTTTTTTTACTAAAAGTTCTAAATTGCCTCAATTTATTTTTTTATGTAGTAAAATCAAACCAGGTCACAGTTGGTTATGTGCAAACATGCAATATTTGTTCAAGAAACATTCATTCAAAGGTTTCCTTCATGCAAGGTGTACTTGGCCCTATGCTTAGGGCCATCGTTCCCTGCGAGAGCAAGAAAAGAACTTTTATCATGTTCTGTGTTCTATAAACTCCAATGGAGGTTTGGCACTCGTAGCACAGGGGTTATGATGCCAGGGATACACCCAAGGGTGACGGGTTCGAACCTGGCCTGGGCCAGCTAAAAACAACAATGACAACTGCAGCAAAAAATAGATGGGTGTTGTGGCAGCTGAGGCAAGAGAATAGCTTAAGTCCAAGAGTTGGAGGTTGCTGTGAGGTGTGATGCCACAGAATTCTCCTGAAGGCAACATAGTGAGACTCTGTCTCAACAACAAAAAAAAAAAAAGAAAGAAAGAAAATAAACCGCAATGTAATATTTACATTCCCAGCATAGACATGGAGCCCCTAAGGACAAAATCATAGTTTTGATCTCTGATTATCCCTCAAAACTATTCTGGCTTTACTTTTTAAATGCATTCTGGTGGATAAAATTTAAGCTTTTTGAGAACTTAAAATACATTTAATGAAAAAAATGATATTCAATTAATTTCCTTTATATAGTTCATCCATGTTATTCAGAGTACTACTTAATTATTTTTTTTAATGGAGAGACTCCTATTTAATTGTATGCAATGTCTTCCCCTAAAATATAAAATCATTGCCCTATTCATTATACTTTAATGGTCTTTCTAATAGTATGACGTAATTACTATTTTTAAGTTCACATGTTTTAAAATCTTATGTTGTAAATGGCTTTAGGGAAACAATATTTAACTTCCAAATTTCATTATCTTAAAATTTACTATTCAGTATCAGGAGTTAATCTGAAACATCAGCCCAAACTCACATTTTTCCTAGTCCCACAGTCTACACGTATAAGCCAACTACATATGAATCAATGTATAGTAGTAAAATTAGACAAGGATGTTAAATTAAAAAGGTATATAACACTAAGGAGATCAATCTTTAAGATTGTTAAGGTTGGAATAAATATAAATAAAACTTTACAGTTTAATTTTGATAACTTCTCAAGTACTTTATGAAACCAACTTTCTGTATTTCAAAAAAAATTGCCTAATTTTTATCATCAGTTCTCTACCCACATTTAACTGCAGCTTATACTATTTTACCTGGAAAAAGTTAAAAGGTTGCCAGTATTTTAAAGTAAAAATAATTTACTTCCTTAAAAAAAATAGTCCCATCTTTCTAAACAAATTAAACATAAAGAACTCTGAATGCTATTCTATAAACAAATAAAAAAATGTAAATAAAATTATCTTTGTTATTTTCCAAATAGTACAGAGTTGCTATAACTAAATTTCTTGATTCTAGGGTAACTTTTAAATTATAATATACAGGTACATATTTGCACAATTGAAGTTATAAGTGATCAGCATTATTATTAAAGATTTAGCTACCACTTATTCTGTGCCTAGTAAATCTCAGGCCTTATCGTAGGCCCCTTTACTGTAAATGCCATTATTAACAGTCACAACAGCCCGGCTAGATATAAGTTTTGTTTTTTTTTCTTTCATTATTACAGTGGTGCAACTATGACTCAGCCTGGGTAAGCACCTGCCTGAGGCCAAACAAGAGGAATTCACAAGCTAGAATTCAAACTCAATTCAAATCTCTATCACTTCTGTTTATGAGCTTTTGACTTTATTCATCTGTGATAAATTATGTATAAATATGTTTCCTAAATTTTAGGATTCACTATCAATTAAAACGTTTTCAAAGCACCATTGGACAACAAAACCACCACAGGCTTCATTAAGGCACTAAGAAATTTGAGGACAATGCTGCTGATATTAAAATTGCCCGAAGTTCGAATTTTAAACCTTTCCTGTTTATAGTAGTACAATCATGCTAACTGAGATAGAAGTGATTTCAATTTCATTTTCAAACATCTGTTTAGAGTGTCTTTTAAAAACCAGGGTAACTCCACCATGACAACCTCTGTACGATACACACCCCCAAGGAAGGTCGTGCTTATGCTTAATAATAATAGTGTTCACATTAATTGAATGCTCACTATGGGGAGCTAAGTGCTTCAAATGCATTATTTAAATTTTACAACAACCTTGTGAGGAATAATATTATGATTTCACAGGTAAATAAACTGATGCACAAAGGCTATTAATCAGTTCACTCCCAGACAAGCAGCTAATGAGTAGGAAGGCTAAATTTAGACTCCAGATTTGTCCAGCTCCAGTCTGGCCCTCGTCACTCCCTGGTGATGAGTAGTGGCCTGTAGAAGTGAACACTGTCCTAGTGTCCACACAAGGGACACTATACGGGCCTGAGGGACAAGTATATGGGCCTGATGCATCCATCAAAGTGCAGAACCCACAGGATGGGAGGCTGAAGCTGTGTCCTCGCTTCTTACCCATTTCAACTCAATGAGACTGCATTTCTTCACTTTGGAAGTGAATTCTCTGTGTTAAGTACTATCTCTAAGATCCACTTAAGCTGTAAGATTTTTAGGATCCTTGTTAATGCACTTCATTTATATAACTCAATAGTACCGCTAAAAATATTTCCAAAGACTGTTGTGCTATGATTTCTATCCATCACCATGGCCAGTTAAAAGTTACCAGACTGCATTCATGCAGATGCGGGGTCCAGTTCCAGCCCTGCCTAGGCATGTGCGACCTTGGGGAGGTGGCCCAAATGTCCAAACCTCAGGGTTATTTTTAAATCCATAACATGAAAAAAATACTACCATTTTCTCCCAAAAGTCTGTGTGAGGAAAAGTAAATATCAATGTGTTTAGCACAGAATAAGCTCAAGAAAATCTTGCAATAACAATTTCTCATTATTATTGCTATTATGAAATTGAGAGGTTATGCTGTGCAATTTACATTAAATCACTAAGAATAATCACAACAAATTATTGAGGGCAAAATGTTCACAGCTAATATACTCTGCATGAATTTTAAAATTATATTTATATATGAGCATCTACTTAAAAATCCACTTTTGATATGCATTTCAGACTCTTTTCTCAGTATTTTTAGATGGCATGGCTGACAAGATCAGCATCGGATATAGATAGAATGATAATATGCAAAAGCACACAGAATCTCACAGATATAAATGCTCTGCAGTTATTTTAAGGCATTTTGTGGAAACTACTAAAGTGGTGGGGATGGGACAATGATGCACCAACTGAATTAATCACTCTCATCACTCTTCTCCAGGAGACACAAAGCGACTTCAGCACACTCGGTCCTCAGGACCAGGAAGGGAAGGGGCCGCGTGAAACCAGGGCCGTCTGGGTTCTTCCGTAGGCAACGTTAAAAATGGGTGTTCACTGACCACTGCCCCACACGGCCCAGACTTTGAAACCCCTGGATCTGTTCATTTATTTGCTTCCTTCTTCACTTTTCAGTTTATTTTATTTTTTTGTTTCCTCACAAAGAGAAAATGAAACTCTTATAGGACTGCAGAAAGCCCTGAAACCAGACATTTCAGCCTCTCAGTGAAGCATTTTACCTGATGGCCAAAGTGAAAATGACACACATAGTAAGTGTCAAAGATACGTTGTGGGGAAAGGTGGCTTTTGGGGAAAAGCTGGAAACTCTAAGATGTGAAGTTCTTATGTCTTAGCAAAACTCAGACATCAATGTAGGACCAATTCTATGGCATCTAACTGAAACCTCAAATTCCTGTGCTCATGCTATGCTTCCTGCCTCAGACTGCTGAGTAAGTGGAACTACAAGTGCCCAGCACAACAGCTAGCTACTTTTTCTATTTTTAGTAGAGACTTGGTCTCAGTCTTGCTCAGGCTGGTCTTGGACTCCTGAACTCCTGAGGCCCACTCGGCCTCCCAGAGTGGTAGGATTAGGGGTGTGAGCCACCACAGCTGGCTGCTATCTAATTGTTGCTTGCTTTTCACGTGTTTGTTCATAGAACAGTTTCTTGTCACTGATTTAAATTTATTTCTGCCCCAGGTACCGTACTCAAGAATAATCTCAACACCAGGAATATCTTTATAAAGGGCCATGAGGAATAAGGAAGCATCTCCACAGTGACTCACTTTAGTAAGAACACAAAGTAGTAACATAATCAGTTACCCCA
This sequence comes from Galagoides demidoff, assembly GCA_963574575.1. Classification (NCBI taxonomy): domain Eukaryota; kingdom Metazoa; phylum Chordata; class Mammalia; order Primates; family Galagidae; genus Galagoides; species Galagoides demidoff. Next base: position 32,464 of record CAUYQV010196641.1, on the reverse strand, counting down.
AGACCTCATATATCCCCCTAACCATTTAATTAACCACAGGCTAATAGTTTGTCCTGAGATTTATTTTTAAATACAAAAAAAGTTAAATGACAAGTATATCAATGCTAAGAGATATACAGACAACCAAGGCAGTTGAGGCAATTTGATAAGAAGATTTTGAATTAATGGCAAACATGATGGATTTTTTTTTTGAAATTAATATTATTTTATTCTTTACATGTTTATGCTATATCACCTTGTGAGGTCTTTTTCTTTCCACAGTACACTTTACAAATGTCATCCTCTAGGTCAATGTTGGGACATCACTGCAGACCACAAACAAACAGAATGCCACCAAGAGAGGACATGCTGAGGCAGAAGCTTCCCTAATTTCTCACATACATGAGTGAAAGGAGAAGAAGAAAAATGGCTTAGTTAGTTCTAGTCCATTTGGAGAGCTTTGGGAATTAGTTACAATCACATTGCTCAACCCTAAGAGTGAGGATTAGGATACAAATGAAGGGGTCTAAATATAACATGTCAGCCTATTATTTTCTATTTACCTTGACCTATATTTATACTACATATACTTTATAACCTATGCCCACTTATTATTCAAGTATGATATGGTACTATATTATATCTGCATTTAAGAAAAGTATGTTTCTGGGTATAAGAATAAGGAAAAGCAAAGACAAGTAAACAATTTCTAAACAAATATCATCATGAAAATACATGGCGTATCTTCTATCTAGAGAGTATGATTCAAATTATAGATATCAGAGGTAGCAACAGTCCTCTGTTTATACCATGTGAAACAGCAGAGAGATGATCACTTAGCTTTTGTTTTGGTTCCAATTCATTTTTTTCCAAGAAGTGTAATTAAAAAGTGCATTAATGCCACCAATTATGGCCTCCAAGGGACCAGAAACCCCATGTTACTCCGTGATGGAACACAACTGAGCGGCAAACATCCATTTACCATTATAATACTCATTAATCCTGCCAAAAACAACTCATTATGGGACTTCAAGGAAATCATCTCATAGGCAAACACAGCACAGAACCTGTCACTGCATTCCTCACAGCAAAGTTGCAGATGTGAAAACTGTTCAGTGTCGCTAATTTATGAAGCTATGATTTTTACTTTTTATCAAGCTAAGACCTTTCTGAGAAAAAAAAAAAACTGGCATAAATTCTTTCACCCTTTAAGCAACGTCTTAATAAAGGAGCAGCTTTGATTCAAAACCTCAGAAATCTAAGCCTAAAAAATCTTCCCTATGTACAAATTCATCCAGACCTGGTCTCATTTCACTGGACATTAACACCATCAATAGTGTCCTCCCAGAGTATCAACAAAAATCCCACCACAGGCACCATCATCTTTCTGGCTTGACCTAAAATGAATGATAAATTCTCACTCACACTTTCATCAATGTAAACCCTCTCACTCTTTAATCCACTGAGCATATTCAAATGCATCGGCTCCTTTTCCTCAGTTCCAGAGAGGAGCTGCACCGAGTAGGAGCTCTTTGAATGCTCGTTAGTGACATGATGTCACAGTTACACAAAAAGTATCCCTGAATCAGTGAAGAAAACTTAGAGTTCTCAATTATGATCATTAGATATGCAATTATTGCAAAGATGAATTACCAGATAGGAGATTTATTTAAAGTACATTGTCAATCATTGTTTCGAGACCCAAAACCAACCATAGTAAACTCTTTCTCTTCAATACAATATTTCTGAGACTGCTACTGAGCAGAAAGGATTAAACAGGATGTTTCAAAGAGTTTTTGGAACTAAGCTCAGATAAAATACTAATAAACTAAATTAAAAAGTACTTACCAATAATCTCTTTTCATAGAATTTTGAAGCAATCAAGGAAATTTGTAAGAGCATCTTTTTCTTCAGTGACTGTACATTTTATCTCATAAAATTACTGGAAAGACGTGACACCTAAGTGATAATATGCAGGATCTACAGTCGAATAAATGACCAGCCTGAATCACAATTGTTTTCTGAGAGTTTCAATTAAACTTGTATCTCTTCTTAAAATATTGCACACAATTCTAATGCAATCAGGGAAAAAATGGGTTGAAATTGGTTGAATCAATAGCAAAATGAAGCTTAACATGAGTTCCTCTGCAAACAGGTTTGACAAGGTAATACTTGGGGGTAAAAAGGTGAAGATAATTATTCAATTTGCAAAGTAATCAAACAAATTATCTTTCTCTATTGTTGCTTTTCAGTTTTCAGGTTTGGGAATTAAGTCATGAGAATAGGTACAAAGCAGGTTCTGCCTGGTCTCCCAGAATCCAGGAGTTATTTCTGCAATTGTCAATAGTTTACTATCCCTGTCTCTTTCTAGACTGTAAGTCCTATGAAAATTCAGTCTTAGCCGCTACTGAATCATCAGCTCTTAGCATCATGAGGGAGACAGTTTCTCATTTAGTGAACGAAGAAGTCATTAATGACTAGCAGGGTAATAATCTGAAAGCACACAAATAGCTACTTTGTGCATTGCTATGGGTTTTGGTTTTGTTTTGTTTTGTTTTTATGTCATCCCAAGATGATAGATCAGCTTCATAGCTTTATATTCTAAGTTCTCCATTATTTTATTTGAGTAAGGGGGAACATAAAAAGCAAAAGTGTTCAAATCTAAGGAGGGAAGACACATCTTGGTATTTGGCGGCAGGAGAAAAATTACCCACTGAGAGAAGTACAAGTAGGTCAAGTGGAAAAGAGACTGTTGGGGGCCGAGGGCCTGTTCTTCAGCTTTGGGACCCTGGGTGATGCATTCATTATTCTGGGAAGTTTACAGTTTTGAAGACTGGAAAATTTGCCCAGAGCTGAAGAGAAGTACATCTCTCTAAAGGCTGAGTTGGACCCAGTAGGACACATGTGATGTTGGAAGGGCACTTCTGAACCTTCCAGGAGCTGATTTTCCGAATGGGGCAAGTAAAAGAAAGCAAAAGAAGGAAATCTTGGCTGAGGAGGCTGCCCTGCCCACCACCCAGTGTATCTAGTTTCAGAGGAGAACAGGATTTCTTCTTCTATAGGCCTGGACACTAAGAGCTAAAATAGATTAAATATGACGTTTAAATAAAGAATAGAACATTTCTTTTTCTTTTTTTTTTTTTTTTGGCAGTTTTTGGCCTGGGCTAGGTTTCAACCCATCATCTCCTGCATATGGGGCCAGTGCCCTACCCCTTTGAGCCACAAGCGCCACCCAAGAATATAACATTTCTTGTACTCTAATTTTTGGACCGAAATTTATACCCATACAGAATGGATGCCAAAAATCCCATACTCCTATTTCTCCTTCTTGGTAGAATTTCAATATGGATCTTATTTTTATCAGACTAAAAGGTGATCCAGTTGGAAACAGAAGAGAAGGCTGGCTGCTGCCTCCATTTCCCCCCTCCAATCTACTAAGAAATAAGTAGCTGTTTCTTTAATGTCATCTTTGCTTCCAGGAAGGCACAAAGTAGATGGGAGGACATTTTTCTTGTTTTGATTTCAAACTATAAGGAAGAGTGAGTATATAATCCTTGATACTGTGTTAGCTATATATTGGGTATTAAACATTGAATACATGTTATGTGAGGGTAAATATGGAATTTTTTATTTTTTTTCCACAAAATTGGTACTTGGAAGTTGTGAAAATAAATGGCTTTGTATACTAAGCAAATGGAAGTAAGTTGCGTTTGGATCAGGACCGTATTTACAATCCAGCTCTTCTCACTTGGAAGCTACAGGGGATTTTTCTCAGGAAATTTTCCGTGAAATAAATTTTAAAATAGTTCTAACCTATCAAATTTTAAATGTGCTTTTGTCTTTTAAACTTTTATTTACAGAGAGGATTTTATGGTTTGTGGTTTTGTAAATTCAATTCCAAGTGAAGAAGTTAAAGAATAGGAATTATAATAAATAAAAATAATTCTTGGTCTGTTTCATTTTATGTTTAAAAACATTTACGTGTAGAAAGAAACTCACAACTTAAAAGTGGACTTTCTTTGGGATTAGAATAACCAATGAATGTAAATATGCAAAGTATCAATTACCACACGTTTCCTAAGATAAAGAATAAGGGGCTTCAAAATCCCTCTGAGGTGAAGGATCTACACTGTCAAAAATGCCAGCTCATTTCTGGATGGTCCAGACTACTGTAGAAACCTCTATTGCTTCTGGAAATTTTAAAAATAATGTCCAGCATTCTGTCATTATCAAAATGAAATGTCACCCTCAAGGTGTTGTAAGGGGGATGCAAACATTTGCATATATTAATATAGCTTAATGTGTATTTTTTATTAAGAGCTCCAGGAACAACATAAATAACTCTAACTATATAAATAACATAAATGATAAATTCCTCATTAGCACGTGCATGCACATACACGCACACACAAACACAAATAGGGTGAAACATACCAAGAGGGAATGAAGGAAAATCTAGCGCATCTTTAAATAGAGGGAACAAAAAGATTTTGTTGAGAATGTTCTTCCTAAAGTCCTGGAGAGGCCGGTTGGGTCATGTGGTCTACCCTTCCTGTAAAATTCATACTGTAAATGCACAAGCATTACAGAAATTGTTTAGCGTTAGTTATTTCCTTGATAATCATTATTGTTGGCACCAAGTTAATACTTATCTACACTTTTCTTTTAGTAAATAACTGCTAAACTATTCCTGCCGCTCTACAATCTAATTCAAAAAAATTGTCCCCGACCCCCATTCCTCCAGCTTGCTCATCATCATTAAAGCGAGGGTAGATTATGCTACAACAGACCAACAATCACCAATGTTGCTGTCAAATGGATTCAGAAATGGATTCAGAAGCAATGATAAAATATTTGATGAACATTATGTTTAAAGTTTAGGTCTTCCTTTGAAAAGGATGTACTTAGTCTACCTAAATTGACTTACAAGATGACACTTTTCAGGATTTTATTGCATATGTGCTCAGGACTTGTCATACTCAGGATTTTATTGCATATGTACTCAGGTAGCTTCTGATCTCTTTAGTAATTTCACAAAGTTATTGTAAAATGTGAGCTCATCTTTCCAGGTGCTGCTTTCCCTTCCACTGTGGCACACTTAACTGCAAACACCATGATTATAGTACACGCGTCCCTGGCTTACATATGTCTCAATAATATATTTCAAATACTTGTGGCATATTATTTCTCATGACATTAACTATCAGACTTTCAGTCATCAAAAACTTAATGCTATTTGCTATATATATGCTATTGCCTGATATTCCTTCTTATTGTTTCACTCAATTATCAGCCTTCTAACATGACAATCCCTAACTGCTTTCTACAAGTCATATGGAATAGGTTTCACATAAAACTAGAGCCCAAATTTTTTCATGATCTACCCAGAAGTAAAAATAATAATAATAATATTTTTACCATAAGGGCATTTGATCTCAAATGTTTACTGTAGCACAATTCACAATTGCCATTTGTGGAACTAACCCAAGTGCCCATCAACCCATGAATAATTTAATAAATTGTGGCATATTAATACCATGGGATACCATTCAGCCATGAAAAAGGTGGAGACTTTACATCTTTTGTATTAACCTGGATGGAGTTGAAGAACATTATCCTCAGTAAAGTATCACAAAAATGGAAAATCAAGTATCCAATATACTCAATACTAATATGAAACCAGTTGACGAACAGCTACATGCCTACATGAGAGAAAAATGCAATTAAATTCAGCTGGCAGAGGGAGAGGGAGAGGAGAGAGGAGTGGAGAGCATGGGATTGGTAAGCTCTCACTTAACTGGCACAGTGTGAGGGTATACAGCGAACCTCCTCTATGACGGGCTTAACTACAACTTGGACCTTGCTTAACAAATACAAATAATGTAATCTAATCACTTGTACCATCATATTAATTTGAAATAAAAAGAAAATTAAAAAAAGAAAAGAATTGTAGAAAAGAGGCTAAAAATATTTTACTATAAAGGTTTATCATAATAGAAAAAATGGAGATTATCACATATTTTTTCTGAAATGTGTCATAACGTCAGATGAAAGCATCATAACTAAAGGCAACACTATACAATGGAAGGCTTTCCACTGTCTCAGAGAAAATTAAAGGTATAGTGTTGAGGGTGTGGAGCATGATGGCCAAATAAAAACCTCTAGGAATTGACCCCCACACAAATTCAACAACTATCCACACAAGCATACTTCAGAGGTACTTAACATCAGGTGAGCAAGCACAGTACCTGTTTTTCACATTATATCAAGGAATGAGGCACTAAAGAGGACAGAAAAGACCATCTTGCATTGCCTATGCCAATTTCCTCCATCCCCCAGAAGCGCCAAGTGGGGGAGAGAATCTGTGTGGAGGGGGTGGGGGACAGAGTGCTTGTGGGATTTTGCACTGGAATTCAGGATACCCATCACAGGAGAAAACAGCACAGGACAGAATTCTGCTGGCACCCACAGAGGTTAAAGGGAAATCCTCTATCCTGAAGGGAAGCCGCATTCCAGCTACCCAACCACTGGCTGACAAAAAGCAGCCTGGAGCCTGAAATGAATTTATCAGGCAGAAAGACGCTAAGTCTGCAGTCCTTGGGCAATTTTCCCAGCTGTGCTGCCTGGGAGCCAGTGGACTTGGGGTGCTCAGGATCCAATGAGACACCAGCAAGCCAAGCCAGTGCCTGAGTCACCCTCTAACTACAAGCAGTGTGGGTAAAGGAGTCTTGTTTCACTTGGGGAAAGGAAAGAGAAAAATTCAGAGGACTTTGTTGTTCCACAAGCTTGGTCACAGTAAAATAAAGTATCAAGCAGACTCCTAAAGTTCCTGAGTCCAGGCCTTTGTCCTGGAAGGCATTCTGGGCCCACGCTAGGCCATAAGGAAACACGCTGCCCTGAAGAGAAGAGCCCAGTCCTGGTAGGATTCAGCCTGTGGACTTTTAATAATTATCAGAGGCAGCTAAGAAACAGTCACCAAAAGCTCTCTGTGATACTGGGCTGGCTTCAGGAATGACCTGGTGCTAATAGCCATTAGGGAACACCCATATTACTCCTCCCCCAGAGGAGCACAGGCCAGAGAGTGAGGGAAAAGAGTGAACCCTGATAATTCTTCCATATCTTACCCAAGTCCACCATGGCAGCATCACAGGAGTCACAGTATTAGTGGGCTCTGGACATCCCCAGCACTGATCAAAAACCTACATCATAACCTTCGATTCCCATTAAATATCTGGAAAGATGGATTCAGACAAGCCCAGACTGCTAAGAGTTAAATAAATGCCTAACTCTTCAACTCCCACACATTGACAAACATCCACAAGCTTCAGGAACATGCAAGAAAACGTGACCTTGCCAAATGAACTAAATAAGGGACTCTAGTCCCAGAGCAACATAGATATGTGGCCTTTCAGACAAAGAATTCAAAATACCTGTCCTGAAGGAGCGCAAAGAATTTCAAAGAAAATACAGAGAAGGAATTCACAAGCCTATTAGAGAAATATAATAAAGAGATTGTGATAATAATAAAACAAGCAGAAATTCTGGAGCTGGAGAATTGGTGAGCTTCAAGGCAGGCTATTTCAAAATATATAGTTAAAAAAGAAAAAAAGAATGACGTATGTCTACAAGATCCAGAATACAGCCTCAAAAGGGCAAATCTAAGTGTTATTGGCCTTCAAGAGGAGGTAGAGAAAGACATTGGGGTAGAAAGTTTATTTAAAGGAATAATAATACAGAATTTCCAAACCTAGAGAAAGACATCAATATGCAGGTACAAGAAGGTCATAGAACACCAGCATATTTGACCCAAACACAACTACCTCAAGGAATTTAATAAGATCCGAAAGGTCACAAATAAAGAAAAGGTGCTATAGGAAACAAGGAAAAAAGAAAAAAATAACAGCTCCAATATATCTGGCAGCAGACATTTTAGAGGAAACTTTATAGGCTAGGAGAAAGTGGCATGACATACTCAAAGTGCTAAAGGAAAAAGTACTTTAAACCCAGAATTTTATATCTTGCAAAAATACCTTTTAAACATGAAGTATAATGAAATACTTTCCTAGACAAAAATAGATATTTTATCAAAACCAAACCTGTCCTAGCAGAATTGCAAAAAAGTGTTCTTTAGTCTGAATGAAAAGGACATTAATGACAATAAGAAATCATCTGAAGGTACAACTCACTGGTAACCTAAGTACACAAATGTATAATATTTTATTACTATTATTATGGTGCATAATCCACTTATACCTTGAGTAGAAAGACTAAAAGGCAAGCCTGTTAAAATTAACTACAATAACTTTTTGATAGATATCATAAAAGATACAGTTGGAAAGAACAAAAAATTAAAAAGTATGGTGGGCGGGCAATGCCTGTGGTTAAAAGGAGTAGGGCATTGGCCCCATATGCTGGAGGTGGTGGGTTCAAACTCAGCCACAGCCAAAAACTGCAAAAAAAAAAAAAAAAAAAAAAAAAAGTGTGCTGGGAGATGTAGCTAAAGGGCAGAATTTCTGTTACATTCTTTTTTGCAAGGCTCATGGCAAACTCATATCAAAAAACCTACAACTCAGGAGTGGTGTCTATGGCTCAAGGAGTAGGGCATCAGCCCCATATACTAGAGGTGGTGGGGTCAAACCTGGCCCCAGCCAAAAACTGCAACAACAACAAAAACAAAGAAACAAACAAAGAAACACCTACAACAGATATACAAAAAATAAAACATTACCAGGTAAAATCACTTTAAACAAAGACAGAAAAGAAGTAGGAAAGAGAGAGAGAGAACCACTAAACAATCAAAAGTCAACAATCACGTGGCAACGGTAAATTCTAACCTATCAATAATAACACTGAATGTGAATGGCTTAAGTGGATTTAAAAAAACAAGAGCCAACCATATGCTGTCTGCGAGAAACACACTTCACCTATAAAGAAATACATAGACTGAAAGTAAAGAGATGGGAAAAGACATTTAATGTAAATGAAAACTGAAAAAGAGCAGGACTAGCTATACTTTCATCAAATAAAATAGATTTTAAAACAGAATGCAGGTTATGTCTCTGACAAAGTTTTAATAACCACAGAGAATTCAAACGTATTAGCAAGAAAAGAACAAGTGATCCCACCTCAGGGTGGGCAAGGGACTTGAAGAGAAACTTCCCTGAAGAAGATAGGCACATACATGGCCTACAGACCCATGAAAAAATGCTCATCATCCTTAATCATCAGAGAAACGCAAATCAAAACTACTTTGAGATATCATCTAACTCCAGTAAGATTATCCCACATCATAAAATCCCAAAACCAGAGGTTTGGCCTGGATGTGGAGAAAAGGGAACACTTCTACACTGCTGGTGGAAATGCAAACTAATACGTTCCTTTTGGAAAGATGTTTGGAGAACACTTAGAGATCTAAAAATAGATCTGCCATTCTATCCTACAATTCCTCTAGTAGGTATATACCCAGAAGACCAAAAATCACATTATAACAAATATATTTGTACCAGAATGTTTACTGCAGCCCAATTCATAATTGCTAAGTCATGGAAGAAGCCCAAGTGCCCATTGACCCATGAATGGATCAATAAATTGTGGGATATATACACCATGGAATATTATGCAGCCTTAAAGAAAGATGGAGACTTTACCTCTTACATGTTTACATGGATGGAGCTGGAACATACTCTTCTTAGCAAAGTATCTCAAGATGGAAGAAAAAGTATCCAATGTACTCAGTCCTACTATGAAACCAATTTATAGCTTTCTTATGAAAACTGTAACCTAATTATAGCCCAAGAAGAAGGGGAAAGGCGAGAGGGAGGGAGGGGTGAGAGGAGGTTGGGTGGAAGGAGAGTTATTGGTGGGACCACACCGATGGTGCATCTTACAAGGGTACACATGAAATTTACTAAAATGTCTTAACACAACAACTAAGAAAATGCCATGAAGGCTATGTTGACCACTTTGATGAAAGCATTTCAGATTTTGTGTAAAACCAGCACATTGTAACCCATGATTGCATTAATGTACACAGCTATGATTTAATTAAAAAAAAAAAAAGAAACCAAAAAAATAAAAACCTATAAAAAGAAACAAAGAAGGTCATTATATATAGATAAAAGGGTCAATTCAGGAAGAGGATATAACAATTCTAGATATATATGTACCCTAAACCAGAGCACCCAGCTATATAAGGTAAATGTTATTGGAGCTGAAGAGATAGAGACTCCAATACAATAAATACTGGTGACCTCAGCACTCCACTTTCAGCATTGGACTAATCATCCAGACAGAAAATCAACAAACATCAGACTAACCTGCACTATAGACCAAATGGACCTCTGTTCTATAAATAGCTATTTATAGGACATTTCATCCAACTGCTACAGAATATACCTTCTTCTCCTTAGTGATTAGATCATTCTCAAAGACCACATATTGGTCCACAAAACAACTCTTAAAACAATCAAAGAAATTGAAATCATACCAAATATTTTCTTTGACCACAAGGGAATAAAATTAGAAATCAATAACAAAAGGAGCATTGGAAAATATACAAACACATGGAAATTAAATAATTTGCTAATGAATGACTGGTGGGTTAATCAAGAGATTAAGGATAAAGCTAAAACATTTCTTCAAGTGAAATGAAATCACAACTATGATACAGCAAATGCAGTAATAAGAGGAAAAGTTTACAGCAATAACTGCCTACATCAAAAAATTAAAAGCTTCAAATAAACAATAACAATGTAACTCAAAAAACTACAAAAAAAGAAGCAAGGCAAACCCAAAACTATTAGAAGAAAGAAAATAATAAAGATCAGAGTAGAAATAAATGAAATGGAAACTGGAGGCCTAGCGTCAAAATCTAAAAGCACCTTCCCAGACTCTGGCCTTGGCTGGACAGGTTTTAGGATACAAAAGATGTGAGGTGCGTCACATGACAATATTCAAAGAACTAATGAACAAGTTGTTCAATTTAGAACCAACCCAATCCTTGGCCAAAATCTTCAGTAGAACTAATAGATGTTTTCCAAATTCTGGAAATTTGAAAATTTAGCAATTCAAATTCTCTTTTATAAAACTAAAAATTTTAAGTAATCTTCAAAATTTGTGAAATGAATTTTCATATTGGATGACTTGCCTAAAACTTTTCTGTTTCCTTTGGTACTGTGTGTCAGGCACATAGGGGCTTAATAAATGCTAGACTGATTGAATTGAACTCTGAGGATGGAATACAATGCATTTAAATATAAGAAAGAGGAGACAGACTAGAACCTGGGTAAAGAGTAGTTATCTTGTGGTTTGATTATTTTTTCCATTATTTAGCTGTCTAACTTTCAGTAAATGGTTTAGCCTCTTTGGGTGTTGACGTCCATATCTGTCAAATGGGACTAATTATACCCTCTTCATTAGGTAAAAGATCCAGCACATTATTTTATATACATAGTAAGAGTTTAATAGATATTATATTTATCATCATTTAGAGTATTTACAAAGAATAAAAATATATAAATTTAGATAGATTGGGAATTTTACAGGATTGAAAGCATTTTGCTATAAAAATAAAATGCAACATTTATTTCATAATATTTCAAATTCTTTATTCCTTTAAGTAATAGGATGTCTTTTTGACTTGGTATATTTTATTATAAAAATAAAACAAAAGTGGACAACATAAAACTAGTGGGATATTTGACATTGCATTTGAAAAACTAATGCTTTTTAAAAATTTTCTTAACATGGATGTAGTATAATTCCAACCAACAAACGCTTGTTAACTAAGCTTATATGTATACAGAAGTGGCAGTAAATATTTTAGAAGATGTTTGTAATTTAAATCATCAAATAAAACAATAATGGGCTAAGACCATTTGAAGGAATTCTATACGTACTTTAGAAGAAATATAATTTAAAAATAATCACCACCTAACATAGTTCAATTTGGAGAGTAATTTGAATGTTGCCTATCAAGGTATCCTCAAGTAAGTGTTATTCAAAGATATAAAGTTTAAGAATAATTGTTCCCCAGGTTTGGAAGGACAGAGAATAGTGTGCATAGATGTGCCCAGGGGTTGTGTGCATATCTTCCTCAAGAGTCTTTCGTATTGAAACAGAACTTCAGGGATCAGAAATCCTGCTGTTGGGCAGGCAAATACAGTGGAGGTTTTGGCCTATTTACTAATGTAGCACTTTAGAGATGATGCCCTAGAAGTTCAGCTCAATTATCTAAGCGTGGCCATTAGCATTGGGATACGGAGTCCCAGGTTGTGTCCTATGCACATCAGTTAACTGATTCTTCAAGCACGTCCCTGGACAGAGGGTCTGATCATTTTCTCTACAACCAAACAAACTGACCTTGTTTGGCTGAGAGCAGTGATAATTCCAGTCACCACTGGGGTTTCACAGGGATGAAGGAGTTCTTCATCTCGAGGCAAATACAGAACTAGAGTTCATGATAAGCAGCTTCAAGAACTCCCTGAGTAGAGGAAGGGGACGGCAATGCTTGGCTGAGTGCTGTGGAGCAATGAGCGACAGCCGGCAACAAGGGGAAGGGGCTGCTCAGACTGGAAAAGATTCTAGAAGGCTTAGGAGGAGCGTGCAATTCTGAAATTGATGTGGTATCCTGAGTTTTCATTTATCCCTGAGACCCAGAATTGAGCTATAGAGAGTAAAATTGTGAAAGCAGCAATGTTTTCTTTCAGCTTCAACAGGAAAAGGCTACAACTTCCACATAAAGGGCTCGATTTTAATCCAATAGAGTTGGCCTATTTTTACCCAAAATTAAATATTACCTCCAACATGGTCTAATCAGTTCAGTCATTGACACAAAACAAAGCCACCCATATCATTCAGGAGATTTTTTTTAGAGCTTTAATGTTACTTCACATATTCAAAGGCCTTGGTCTATTTTATGATTAAAAGCTAATTGTTTCTCTCCAATGCTCCTTAATTGCTCCCACTACACATAATTCAGAAAGAAGGTGAATCTTAAGAATGTGTCTTTCTATAAAGTGTCTTAATAGTTAAGAATAAAACATTTGATTAGTAGTATTTCTATGATGAAAAGGAGTTGAGAAAATTAAACATGGAAATTAATAGCTGAAGTATGAAAATGTCATTTCTACTGATCTTTTGTGTTACGGCCCCAAAATTATTGACTTTGTTTAAACTTTCAAACACAGAATTCTTAAGTTGCAGAAAAAGAAGCATAATAGCTTTAAAGATCTCAATGCCTTTTGCCTATGATATATGCAGCACAGTAAAGTAACAAAAATATAGATCTGCTCATCTAAATGAATGAAACATATACACTGAAGTTGTAGTATCTGATGCCAGATATTGATCAGTGAGAACATAATGAATTGTATGATCTATGAGACCATAATCCTGCTATTAATCCTCCTTTCAGGTCATAATCACATACACTTCAAAATCTAAACCAAATAGCTCAAGCTCTTCAATTGAATTCAAATTACTGAAATTACATCCAAATTAATGTTTGCAATTATCCTATGAGAACTGAATATTTTTAAATATCAGGAATCAGATTGGCTACAAGAAGAAAGAAACACCAGCTTCCTTGTATCGATCAAGTTTGTACATTGGCATGTTTGGATTTTAAAATGTTCATCTACATTTATTATCTTCCCCACCAGCACAGATGTTAAAAATAGACTTTAATACTAATAATATTCCCATAATGCTGTTCTCAAAGGATAACTTTTATTTACTGCCCTGGAAGATACACAGTACTCGTAGGTTATTAATGTATGTAAGTATCCATTACTATAAAGGTGAAAGTGGATGTCACCATCGATTTATAGTAGCCAATGAATTTGGAAACTCAACGTGGTCTTTATGGATTCCATAGGTCTTCTGGTCCAACTCTGCCCCTAGCAGGACTGCTCCCAACCATGTCACTTAGAGGAATATCAATTACATTTTAAAGACTTAGAAAGGTATGACTCATAAGATGTTTTTTGTTTTAAGTGTTGATGATATTGCAATATAATTTTTCTTTCTTGTCCTTATTCTTTTTCTCTCTAGCTCAACCCACACCATTCCTAAGTTAAAATATAGATATATATATCAAACCAAACATCAAAATTACATAAAATACAAACAAACTTTTATTGTGGTCACATATTTCCTCTACAAGTTCAAATTTTCATTTTTTAAAAATTTTTCTCTATTTTGTTTCATAACTTATCCTTCAGAAACAAATAATTTGATAGATTTTTGATGATTTTATTATTTATAACCTGTAGTGCCTTAAGCTTTATTTCTTTCTGAAAGACGTATATGCAATTTATTAACCTTTTATCTTTTGTTACTAAAATAGGATTTCCATAGTCTCCTATCACAGCCAACTATTTTGGAACAATAATATTCATGGGGGAAATTCTGCTTTTAATCTCATTTCTTCTGAATTTTAGGACATTTATTCCTTATTCTGTGCAGAGGAGCAACTAGTCACAAAAAGAAATACCAAGACTTTTGAAGATCAACAAGATCTCAGTTAGCCATTCTTTAATTTCCCCTCAGTTTTAGTCCCTTAAGCAACTCCTACCTTTACTTCTCTTTCTCTTACATATTATGAAGCTCAAAATTAAAAAAAAATTCAATAACATGTACTGACCACAATGAAATATTGTTTTTACATTCTCTTGCGGATTAACAGTAAATATATTAACATTTTCTTTGTCTTTTCCAGTATACTAAGATAATAGTAAAATATTTTATTAGATAACATATGAACTCATGCTTGGAATATTATATGTGTCTAAAATTTCTCTTAGGAATTTATAGACAGGAAGGGAAGTTCAGAATTTTATGCAGATATAATAATAAAGGAAATTCATTAAGGGTTAGTAATTGAGCCAAATAAAATGGTATTGTGAATTTTTTAATGATGGATAATAAGTAAACGTGAATATTATCTAGAAAATCGTGGGTCTTTTAAACTGAAACACCTGAAAGACAACTTGGAAGGTAAGACAACATTTCCTACTTTATTTATTGACAGGCAAAAGGGCATAAGCTTTGACATTTCATTTATTGACAGAGAAAGGAACATAAGCTTTGCAAGAGTAAAGGTTTTATCTGGTTTGTTCACTGATGTATTCCCTAGCACCTAGAACAGTTTGGCACTTAACTCAACAAATAAGTGTTGAATGAAAGGGAGTTATATTTTTCTAGAGAAAAATGTTCTGCCTACCTCTCTTGCTGTCTTCCTTTGCTTTCTCTGCTCCTATATATTGGATTTAATTTATCCTCACTTTTTCTTTTTTTTCCTTGAGACAGAGTCTCACCATGTTGCCCTTGGCAGAGTGCCATGGTATCACAGCTCACAGCAACCGCCAACCTTTGGGCTTATGCGATTCTCTTGCTTCAGCCTCCCAAGTAGCTGGGACTAAAGGCACCTGTCACAATGCCCAGCTTTTTTTTGGTTGTAGTTGTCATTACGGTTTGGCAGGTCCGGGCTGGATTCAAACCCACCAGCTTCGGTGTATGTGTGTGGCATGCTAGCCGCTGAGCTTCGGGCGCTGAGCCAATCCTCACCTCTGGCTTTTTTACCTTCCTCTTCTACCTATTAGCTATTCTTCATTCTTTAGGTTACCATTTTACAGTCATTACATTAGGGGAACCTTCCTGGATTCAAAATACCAGCGCAGTTTTTGCTCCCATGTCATTCTGGTTTCCCATTAATGAAATTCCTTGGGTTAGCAATAATTGATTTAAAGCTTGTGCTCCCCAACTAGACTACTATATAAATGCACTGAGCTTAACCTATTTTCTATTCTAACTCTAGGACCATATGCCTGGAACATGGTGGGTGTTTGACATATATGTGAAGCCTAAATAGAGAAAGGATAGGGTAGAGGAGGAAGAAAGGAATGTGGGAGATAGAGAAGGTGGGAAGAAGCAAAGAAGGAGGGAAGAAAAAGGGGGAAAAGGTAAGGCGGGAAGGGAGCACTCATCTCTTTAGATACTGTGAAGACTTGTTCTGATGATGCTGTTGTTGGTGAAGACAGCTACTGCATTTCAGTGGATCACGTAACCAGCATTGGTGTAGAAACCATACTAGAGTCCTAACCAAGTGGAAGAAATGAAAACTATAGCTCAAGAAGAAGGGGAAAGGGGAGAGGGAGGGGAGGGAGGAGGGAGGATGGGTGGAGGGAGGGTAATTAGAGGGACCACACCTACGGTGCATCTTGCAAGGGTACATGTGAAATTTACTGGGTGTAGAATACAAATGTGTTAACACAATAACTAAGAAAATGCTGTGAAGGCTATGTTGACCAGTTTGATGAAAGTATTTCAGATTGTGTGTAAAACTAGCACATTGTACCCCATGATTGCATTAGTGTACACAGCTATGATTTAATTTTTAAAAAAAAGAATAAAAGCAAAATTTATACAATTTGACTTCTTGAGAATTCATTGGTGAGTATGAAGTATGTGGCTCTCTAAAATTGGCACACAGTGTCCTGAAACACAGAAGAAAATCACTAATGGCTACAACACAAACAGCACAATCAAAACAAACACATGCATGGTTGACATGCATGAGTGTACATGCTACATATACACACATATCACAAGTATACAAATACATCATATGTATCAATCCCTACTCCTCTCCACAAAAAAAATCTCATCTGTTGCTGCACACCCAATTGAAAAGCTCTCCCAGCTCCTAACACCATCTAACCGTTCCAGATCAATTATTCAGAGACATTCTTCCTCTTTGGGACTCAGAAAACACTTGTGATTTTTGAAAACTGTAAATATTATGTCGGCTATGATGATTTCGATATGTATATGCCCTACCATTGATGACTTTATTAATTCTTATAGTCTCTCTCTTTTTTAAGCAACTAGTGTCAGCTGACAGTCTTGAGAATTATTTTGACGTTCATTGCAAGGTGGCTCAGAACCAGTGGTGTGGTATGTGTAGTAGTGTTTTCCACTACAAGTCTTACAAGGGTACAAGTGAATCTTTCTAAAAGTAGAATATGAACATTTTAAGACAATAACTAAGAAAATGACATGAAGGCTATGTTAGCCAGTTTGATGGAAATGTTTCAAATTATATGTGAAAACACCACACTGTACCCAGAAGTGCATTAATGTACATAGTTATCATTCAATAAAAATTAATTAATTAGTTAATTAATTTAAAAAAATAATATACAAAAAATAATGAAGAAAATTAGAGTGTATGTGATTTTGGGGAGTATAGGACAACATTTGGTTTTTCAGGAAAACACTTACCAAAAATGTTTTAGACAGTAAGCTTCCTGATAACATGTCAGATATGATTCAAATCATACCTATGTGATTTGTGATTCCTACTACTTGCACGGCAACTGGTTTGATGTATCATGTTAAACTATTTTGATCTGTAAACAACTTTCTATTTGTATATAATGGCTAAAGTAATAATATGAACATATTTATGGTTAAATAGCAGTTA
>CAUYQV010196641.1:0-10000 GCA_963574575.1 Galagoides demidoff | reverse complement strand
CAGGCCACACACCAGGGCCTCCCCTACATCTCTGATTCGGGAGGGATTAGCCAGGGCTGAGGGAGGTGCATTTCCAACAAGTTCCTGGGTCATACTAAAACCACGGTTTCAGAAACAGGGATTTGAGAGCTGCTGTGTTGTGCTAGGGTGTCTGTGGCTCAGACAAAAATGAAAGGTGAAAAGAGGAAGCAGCCCCCCTCACCCACAATCTTAGAGGCAGAGGCTGGGTCCTTAAAGGACAATTCCCAAAGCTACACTGCCTTAACTTGAATCTGGCTCTACTGCTTGCAAGATGAACACCTCTCATTTTGCCCCAGTATCTTTCTCTCTAAACAGATATCATGCGGGTTTCAATCTCATATAGTGACTGTGAAGTTTACAAGGGTCAACATGCATAAGACCCCAAGAAGTGGGCTTGCCACATTGTAAACACTTGGTATTTGTTATCATCACAATAATTTGTTTCAGATTCCTGAGTGCTCTAATTTTAAAAAATGACTTGCATTGTGTAGTTTTCTGATAAAAGAAAAACATGAATAGAGATGATATGTGAAACTAAATTAAGAACCATCTTATGATTTCTTGCATCAAAGTGACTAAAATTTTCAAGCTAGGTCTTTTAAAGACAGAACATATTTCAAGTAGGTGATTTTTGTATTGATCTTCCATAAATCCTGATAGCATAACATAATAGTAAATCATAACTCAGTGAAGGGACTTTTGAAGTGCGTTGGGATAATAGGTCCTAGGCACTTTGCTTTAAGATGATTTAGTTTCCATAGGGTTCAAACTCAAAAAGTTTAGATGAAAAGAGAATAACCATATTAGAAGTATTCTGTGTCTGAAGCATTAGATGCTGTTTGCCACATATAGCATGGTAAGTCATGCAGGATCATTCTATTCATCCCTGAGTCTCGTTAACTATGATATCAGTTAACCTGATAACTCTTTATAGTCACTGCCTCCTACCAAGATTGAACCAAAGCTTAAATTGCTTAATATGAAGTATAGAAAGAGCTTTAGGGATACCCAGCAATGTTAATGATATACAGAAATCATGGGTTCAGATATTCTACTCCGTTTAGCAGTCATAATACTAAGACTCCCTTCCAGTAGAAAAAAGGTTAATTCACTGAAGTACAGGGGACCTGTGATCATGTATATGGCATGAACCATTCAATTCACAAAGTAAATATAAAGAGGAATAAAACTAAAGGACTGGGAGAGGACTTTCCCTGTACAAAACCACCATGGGGTGTTTTAATTTAGGGGAAAGCCCAGACATTATAATGAAGGAAAAGTGTCAGCAAGAGAAACTAAGAACAATTTAGTTTAGTATAGAATATGTTTCCTTTGTTAACATTAAAACATGAACAGGATCTTTTTGTGTGTTTCCTTTTTCAGGTCAGTATTGATAAATGTAGCTTTTTCTTACTAAAGAACAAGGTTAGTTTTTAGTTTGTCAAATGACAGAGGGACCTTCCCTGCAGTGACAGATCAAATTCCTATAGTTCTGCTATTTATAATACAGCAAATCTACTTTTACTATATTGTCAAAAGCCTCTAATAACTGTGAATTCTCACTATGTCATTTCTATAGTAATTTAGAACCTCATGCATTCTATTACTCAAAAGAACTTAAAAAATTAAATATTAATCCACATGTAACAAACCTTTCAAAACCTAGAAACAAGAACTTCAAACTGTAGAAATGTGAGTAAATCCATGAAAAAAATGTACCTCCTGTTTTTGTTGAATAGAAAGTCTAGAACTGTGTTCTGCCTCTGGCTTATGCTACCACTAGCCTGTTCTAAGGAAGGGATTGAATTAGGAATTACTAAATCCTATGAGAAAAACTTAGGTCACTTTTACTTTATAATACTTTAATATTTGTGCTCCCTCTCATAGACATCATATTCACAAGTATTTACAGTATCTGAAACTCTGAAATGTCCCAGGAGTAGCCAAGGGAGTTCTGAGGGCTTTTACATGCTTCCCGTTGCTAAGGCAACCACATCCTTGATATCCACGTGTTCAACATGTCACCTCATTCTGTGTCTCGCTCTCAGGGAACCAACACTGGCGCATGGCATAAAAGAAACACAAGAAATAAAAACTAGACAAAAGACTATGGAAACTGTTTCTTCCCAAAGACCTTTTAAATAATAAACTCTCTCCAGGTAATGCTGAAACTCTGGAATTCCTAAATTAAAAGTCATACAAGAAACATAATGAGAAATGAAGGACTAGCTCATCATGTCTTCCATGGGTAAGATCATTAAATATTCTCAGAAAATAACAAGAAACAAGTTTTATATGTGATCAACTATAGAGTAACATTCACACATGAAACAAAAGCAAATGAACATTGAATCAGTGCTTGAACTGCTCAATAAATTCAATGAACTGTTTTAAAGATTATTTTAACTTTAAATATACCCAACATTAAATGTCTAAATATCAAAGTTAGTTCAACCATGAAAACTTGGATCTGCACAATATATCCCTAAGATAAAGGCAATTCATTCTTCCGTGTTATATACCAACTAATTTATTTAGTATTTTGATCACTATTTAATGTAAACATTTTCTACATTCTGGTTCCTATTATAGATGAAATACATTTAAGTTTAGGTTAGCAAAAACAGCATATTGAACAGTTTTAAAAATCATCATTTATGTAATAATATAAAAAATTAGGGATAATTTCATTAAGTCTTCAATTAAACAAAACAATGACCTTTGTGTGCCTCCCTTTTAAATAAATTTGGTGGAAATTATCCAAGAGATAATGAAAGATGATTGATCAAGAAACATCATTTAAAAAATATTAGTCCAGGCGTGATTTTATCCTTCCTGATTTATTTTTCAGGTTTCAATAATAAAAGAAAATTCTAAGGTTTATCTCTGTCTTGAATAGAGGTCAGAAATCCAGCAAATTCTTTTGATTTAGCTTAACATCCAATTCACCACATGAATAGCAGCCCAGCTTCTTTTTGCTTCTTTTCAAAGTCCTTGTCTCTTCCATACTCCACCAGCACCTGATAACTCTTTACAGTCACTGCCTCTTACCAAGATTGAAACAAAGCTTAAATTGCTGAATATGAAGTATCGAAAGCTTCAGTGTCACCCAGCAATGTTAATAATATACAGACAAATGGTCAAAAGGTGAATTGCATTACAGAGGGCATGTCTCTACACAACATAAATATTGTACCATCACTTTAGCATCTTGGCAAGCTAATGTCAAATTTAATGTTCCCTTTTTGATTTAGAAATATTGAAAAGCTCATGACTTTGAGGTTCTGCTCAAAATGTTTTATATTAGAACAAACTTATTGAAAACATAGATGTAATTCTGATCAGTATATACAAAATCTAACACACAGCCCAGAGAAGGTACACTTTTTCATTCTGTTTTAGTAGAAAATACTTAAGTATCTGATCCTCAGCATGCATAGATATCTGTGGTAGTATTTACAGAATATTAACAGGTAGTATTTGGGAACATGAAAAGATGAAGTTGGTGAGTAGGTAAGTTTGACGAAAACTAAAGAAATATAGAACTGATTTTAGGCAGTGTTTCAGACTGTGACTGACTGGATCAGTCAAATTGACACAGAGGGCAAAACTGCTTTTGACCAAAAATAATACATTTTCTTTGCAAAGTTTTTTGAACTAATTTTATACTGATGTAGATAAGCTATCAAAAAATGTGAAAAATATACTCGCATTAATTGCTTTTATGCAGGTGATTCAATTTCTCATTAGTTAAGTAAAAACTCCAAGAAAAAGCAATGAACATGACACTTCTCTCTGGCCAACGTGGAATAAAAGAACAGGTTTATCCTCCTGACATAAAAAACTAAAAGACCTGGACAAAATGTATGAAACAAATGTTTTGATGACACTGAACTTTGGGCAATGAAGTTCAATGATCCTTGATGTACAGAAAAGAAGTTGGGTGGGTCCTATGAATCTATAGGTCAATTAGTGGAGAAATTTAACAATATCAAATCTCCTGACCTGATTATAAGGAACATCCAGAAAAGGCCTAAGGAAATAGAGTTATGCAACATCCGTGGGTTAGCTTAGGTACCACACTACATTGGTGCTGGTAGATGTGGGGAGGCAGTGAGTTACGTGGTAAACTCTGCATTATTCCCTCAGGTTTTTTTTTTTATTATTATTAAATCATAGCTGTGTGCATTAATGTAATCATGGGGTACAATGTGCTGGTTTTAGATACAATTTGAAATGTTTTCATCAAACTGGTTAACATAGCCTTCACAGCATTTCCTTAGTTACTGTGTTAAGACATTTATATTCTACACCTACTAAATTTCACGTGTGAACCTAAAACTTCACTAAAATGTAAGGCCTAATAATTTTCTTAAAAAGAAAGATTTAAAATAAAGTAAGATTCAATATTAAGAGGTTAGAAAAGAGTAAACTAAACTCAATGCAGACAGAAGAAAGAAATAATGCAGACAACAGCAGAAATAAACAGGGAAGAGAAAAACAACAGGAAAAATCAGCTAAACTGATTGAGAAGACCAATCAAATTAGCAATGTTTTACTTAGATTGACCAATGGGGAAAAGAAAGACTCAAATAATTGCTAAAATTATGAATTGAAGAGACAACATTACTACCAACCTCAAGAAATAAAAAGAATTATGAGGGAATACTATCAACAACAGTATGACAACAAATTAAATACTTAGATAAAATTGGCCAATTTCTAAAAAGACACAAATTACTGAAACTGACTCAATAAAAATAGAAAATATGACTAGGCTTGTAACAAAGAAATGAAATTAATAATTTTAAAACTTTACACAAAGAAAATCACAATTGATATGGCTCTACTGGTGAATTTTACCAAATATTATTAATCCAAAGAATTAATATAATTCTTTACAGACTCTTCCAAAACTAGAAGAAGAAGAAATACTTACTAACTCATTTTGTTAGGTCAATATTAGAATCATGCCAAAACCAAAGACTTTTACAATGGTGGGGGGGGATCCAAATTTTTAGGTTACATTGTTCTCACCTTCAAGGTAAAGTTCAAGTTATAGTTGAGCCATTCAGCCAGGGGACATACTGTACACCCTCACATTTTGCACATGAGGTGAGATCCAGCCAACTGCCCTCCCTCCTCCCACCAATTACCCTTCTCTGTTCCCTCTCCCTCTTCTCCTGCCCCCCTTTGCTAGTTTATATTTGTGCAAAACCAAAGTCTTAAAAGAAAATTGTAGATCAACCTTACTTTTGAATATAGATAAAAAAAAATTCCTTTACAAAATACTGTAAAGGATATTGTAAACCAAATACAACACCACTTAAAAAAGAGACAGAGAGACATCGTGGACAAGTAAGAGTTAGCCTAAAAATGCATGGTTGCCTGAACATCCAAAAACGATGCAACACACTGTATTAATGGAATAAAAAATATATAATCTTGATAGACACACAAATAACATTTGACAGAATCCAAAGCCCTTCATTAATAATTACAAAACAAAAATCATCCAATGAAGAATAGAGATAACTTTCAACCTAATAAACAGCATCTACAAAATGTCCCTAGGTAATCAGAATCCTTGACAGTGGAACACTAGTGCATCTTCCTAATATCAGAAAAAAATTAAGAATGTCTTGTGCATCATTGTTTATTTCTACAAACTCAGAATACTTTATAGAACTCTTTTGGGTACTTTTAGGCTTAAAAAATGTTATAATTTAAAATATTTATCAAAAGAATAATTCTACTGGCTGCAAAATATTTTGCCAAACTGATGTACCAAAATGTATTGAAATGCCTACCATTGTGAAAAATATGGTTACTTTTCTTTTATAAATAGGAAATTAGGTACACTGGGTTAAATGACAGAAGAATTTTCAAAGACTGTTCTACAAGGTCTGACAATTAAGTTCACAAAGTTGCCACTGTGCACTAACATTGGTGGCACTGTACAAACAACAAACAACTGTACAAGTTCATAATAAATAATCCCTCTGATATCAAAAAAGGGGAGTAACGTCATTTTGACTCTTAATTTGAATTGACAGAACTTTTTTTGGTCATGGAGAATTGGTTGACCTCCATCATGCACGTTGATGCTCTGTTTCAGAGTTGTATTGGCACACCCATGTTTCATCACCAGTGATAACATGGCCCAAAACATTCATTGTCTTGTCTCTCTGAAAGATCTTGGCAAACTTCAATTCTCCTTTGCTTTTATTTATCAGTGAGCTCCTTGGGGGCTCTCAACCTGGGTATATCAGTGCCTCATGGCTATGTTTCCGTTGGCATACACCTGTTCCATGCTGGTATCTTGCTTAGTGGCACTCATTATTGTTGGGTGTTTTTGTGTGCTGTTATGAGAAGGTCAGAGCTTGGATTAGAGCAAGGACAAACTTTCTTGACAAGAGTGGAAGTGAAATCAGAAACATGTTAGTCCAAGTTTATGGGGATAATTCCATGAAGAAAATGGCAGTACATTAAATGTTTTTCTGAGGAGAGAAAAAGCATCACTGATGAAGAGAGGTCAGGGAGTCCAGTAATGAGCAAAACGGAACAAAAACATTATAAAAATCCATCAACTTAGGCATCAAAATTGGCAACTGACTTTGAGAAGCATCAGCAGACCAAGTTCAAGAGAAACAGGAAAATCTTGGTATGAGAGCTGTGTGAAAAAATGGTCCCAAAGGAGCTCACTGATAAACAAAAGCAAAGGATATCAAAGTTTGCCAAGATCTTTTAGAGAGACAAGACAATGTTTTGGGCCAAGTTATCACTGGTGATGGAACATGGGTGTGCCAATGTAACTCTGAAACAGAGCATCAAAGTGCACAATGAAAGTCAACAAATTCTCCATGACTAAAAAGTTCTGTCAGTCCAAATCAAGAGTCAAAATGATGTTGCTAACCTTTTTTGATATCAGAGGGATTGTTTATTATGGATTTGTACTAATTGGACAAACAGTTAACCAAGTTTACTATTTGGAAGTGCTGAAAAGCTAAATGAAAAAGTTAAACGAAAATGACCTGAACTTTTCACCACCAACTAATGGCTCTTGCATCAGGACAATGCACCAGCTTACATGACACTGTCTGTGAGGGAGTGTTTAGCCAGTAAACAAATGACTGTCTTGAAACACCCTCCCTCTTCATCTGATCTGCTCCTCAATGATGTTTTTCTTTATTTGAAGATAAAGAAAATATTGAAAGCAAGACCTTTTGATGACAGCCAGGACATCAAGGATAATATGATGATAGCTCTAATGGCCATTCCAGAAAAAGAATTCCAAAATTGCTTTGAAGGGTGGACTAGGTGCTGGTGTTGATTCATATTGTCCCCCTTTAAAAAAGACCGTACTGACATTCAGCAATGAGGTATTTAGCAGTTTTTCTAGGATAAGTTTGCTAACTAAATTGTCAGAACCTATATTTGCCAAATCCTTCCCAAGTAAATATGCAATAATTTATATCCCCACCAAAATTGCCTGTTTCATCCTATACTAAGTAGCTCTGAGCATTCTTTTGAAACTGTGACATTTTCACAAAACAAAGACAGAAGTTCATTGTAGTTTTAACTTGCATTTTAAATGATATTGAATATATTTTTTGATATGTATTGACTAGTCATAATTTTGGGTTTTTTTAGATCATTTGTTCATACTTTTTACCCTATCTTAGTGGAGAACTAAATAATTATCTTTATGTTTTACAAAGAAACAATAGAAACAATATCAACTTCCAGATTATTATAATTGTTAGTAGTATGTTCTTGCTCTTTAAATTTAATTATGGAATTATAATGTAGTAATCTTTTAATTTTTTAGATAATAAAAATTATTTCCTTCTTTTCTGTATTCTTCTCAAGATTTATTAGTCATTAATACCTTCCAAATTTTGTATTATTTATAAATTTTAGTTCATAACATTTATTTTGTTAATTTGCATATATTTAAGGTTCTAACTTGAGCTTCTTAAAATTTATGGCCCAGTTCTCTCAGATATTTTTATTAAATAAACTATTCTATTGGTGAGGACACACCAGACAATGAATATATAAATAATAAATATTACTTTAAATAATAATAATAGTATCCCAGTTAAGAAAAATTATCCAAACTAATGCAAAGGAGGACAGTATATCCATTCCATATCATACTGATACATTAAAAAAGTCCCACCTTTGGAGCATTAAATTACAAGAGTAGTACAACTTTCCTTGATATATTATTCACTATTAATCAGAGTCCAGGTTTTGAAATTGCATGTTATTTTCTATGGTGGAAAACCAATAGATTTTGATCCAAAAGTAATCCCAAAGGTTATGATTCTATTACCTTCAAGGTCTTTAAATAATTTTGTATATAATCTAGCAATTTATCGCAACATTTTTTATTTGATTACAATATAAATATATAGGTTTTTTGTTGTTTTGTTTTTTTGTTGTTTTTTTTTTTTTTTTATAGAGACAGAGTCTCACTTTATCACCCTCGGTAGAGTGCCATGCATCACAGTTCACAGCAACCTCCAACTCCTGGGCTTAGATGATTCTCTTGCCTCAGCCTCCCAAGTAGCTGGGACCACAGGCTCCTGCCACAACGCCTGACTATATTTTCTTTGCAGTTTGGCTGGGGCTGGGTTTGAACTTGCCACACTCTGTATATGGGGCCAGCACCCAACCCACTGAGCCACAGGTGCCACCCTAAATATATAGTTTTCAAATATTTTTGAACTAAATTTATCATCTGACTGTTTCCTTAATTAATGATATAAATAGGTTCATGCATTTTAGACATACAAAAGTTGCCAGAAAAAGTATACACATTTTTGAAAGAAAAAAACTGTATTAAAATTATAATACTCAAGATATTCGAAGAACATTTGTTATCTTATATATAGTGTCTTATGTCTCTTATTATTGCAGAAGTGAAACATGACTTGAATATTACAAATCTAATACAGTTTTTTCCTTTTTAATAATGTGTATACGTTTTGAGGGCACCCTCTAAATAGTCCTGTAGCTTTGCCTGGTG
The DNA here is from genome assembly GCA_963574575.1 of Galagoides demidoff. Lineage (NCBI taxonomy): Eukaryota > Metazoa > Chordata > Mammalia > Primates > Galagidae > Galagoides > Galagoides demidoff. The sequence continues at coordinate 942 of CAUYQV010196641.1, read as the reverse complement.
ATTTTATGTAGCATTTCTAACTTTGTACATTTGTATCTATGTACAAATTTTTAAACCCAAATATTCTCATCTTAAATTTTGTCTTTATTCCTTTTGGGCCATTTAGTGTTTGGGCTCATTTTATTTTTTAAATTCTCCTTTTCTATATTTACTTGTTTTGCTTATTTATATCTTCACATATAATTTGAATGATCATATCTGTTTTCGGCTAAGCTTAGGTTTTTTTTTTCCTTTTTCTTTTTTTCCCAACATATTTCACATTTAAATCTATCTAAATTTTAAAAATCAAAAAAGAAATATCTTACTTTGATACCATAGGTTAAAAACTCTGTTCCTTGGCAGTCACTCCACCCTAATCCACCCTTAGTTAATTTCTTATAATCTAATTTTGGATTTGAGACCCAGATGGTCAAGAATACATTATTATTTTCATGTTATGTATGATTTTGTTCAAGAATAACATTTCCATTAAGTGTTATCACTATGATTAAAACAAAGTTAATTAGTACTAATGTCCTAGGAATTATGTACAACACTTAAAATATATTTATATGACCCGTAAATTACCTTCTGTCATTGGTTCTATTATTTTTTGCATTTGAGAAAACACTATCTGAGGCTTATAGAAGTAAGTGCCCAGGGTCACATGTTTCTAAGAGATCCACCCACAATTTGAATCTAATTTTGTCTTCCTAGAAACTGTGCCCCAAACCATTATGTAATGGTAACTTTCAGGTTAGATTCAACTTCATGTTTAGAGTTTGAATTTCATCATCAGGCACTTTTGTAATATTCCCATATTTTAAATTTTTTTTTTTTTTTTTTTTTTGAGACGGAGCCTCAAGCTATCCCCCTGGGTAGAGTGCCATGGCATCACAGCTCATAGCAACCTCCAACTCCTGGGCTCAAGCGAGTCTCCTGCCTCCGCCTCCCAAGTAGCTG
>CAUYQV010196640.1:0-11173 GCA_963574575.1 Galagoides demidoff | reverse complement strand
AGCCTCAAGCTATCCCCCTGGGTAGAGTGCCATGGCATCACAGCTCATAGCAACCTCCAACTCCTGGGCTCAAGCGAGTCTCCTGCCTCTGCCTCCCAAGTAGCTGGGACCATAGGCGCCCGCCACAACGCCCGGCCATTTATTTTTTGGTTGCAGCTATCATTGTTGTTTGGCCGGCCTGGAATGGGATTCGAACCCGCCACCTTAGGTGTACATGGCTGGCGCCTTAGCCGATTGAGCCACAGGCGCCGAGCCTGTTTGCACTTTCTTTATGACTAAGTGGCTGTGGGTTGTGGGTGGGCAGCTGGGTGCTATGAGGGCTGTGTAATAGGTACCAAGAAGGACCTCAGACCACAGAGCTGCCTTTGAAGCCTGGCTCTGCTTCCTACTAACTTGGTGACCTTGGACAAGTCACCTTACTTTTCTGGGGCTCAGTTTCCTCATCTGTAAAATGACAAGAACCACAGCATCACCTCCAGTGGTTATTGTGGGGATTAAATGCATGGCTGGGAAACAAAAACTGCTGTTTGCACTCCCCAAACCAGACCATAGAGTCATCTGTGCTTCCTGAGGGGAAGGAGGTGGCGTAATTCACATCTGGGGGAGAATAAATCTTTGCACTGGCGTCATCTGCCTTCAGAGACTATGGCCAAGCACCAAGCTCAAGAATTCCTTGTTCAAGCAATTTCAGAGCTTCTTCTGGGGCTCTGGCTGGGACGGGCAAAGACCCAGATTGAGGGATAGTTTGAACATAGAAAGGCAGGCCTGGGGGAGTTTCCAGAAGGGGTTAGAAGGCCAGCTGCTGTGTGAGACAGGAGCAGGTGGCTGTGGGGTGGGAGGCCAGCAAGGGGAGGGGGAGAGAGACTGAGGAGCTGGAGGGAGGGTGGTGGGGTACAGTGGGGAGCTCAGGCGGGGGACGGGGGAGCTGGAGCAGGGCATTTCCCAGCCAAGGCGTCTGCTTTCCCATTTTCAGGCAATGGAATTTTTCAGCATCCCCACTGCCCTGACCCTTCAGCAAAATTTGGATACACACATGTGCTGTCCCAGCAGAAGCTGAGAGGGAGCCCAGGCAAAGGGGCACCACTATTCCGCATTTGAGGTGACACAGGCGGGGAGGGAAGAAAGGCCCTGTCAGAGTGGAATAGAGAATTTCTCATACAGGGGTTGGGGTCAGAGCAGGAGGAGTCATCTGCCTGTGCCTGGAGCCGCTTCATTTGAATATTAAAGGATAGCTGGGAGACGTGGGGATATCATTCATTCATTCACAGACATTTGTTGAGCACCCCCTCACATACTTGGCATGCTGCCGGGCACCAGGGACGCCAGGTGAGCAGAGCAGAGGGGGAGACTGCCTGGGCAGGTAACCAGAGTTCTGTACAGAAAACATTCCAAGTCCGTCTTTTCAAGAGTGTGGGGGTCCAGCTCCAGGAGGTGTGGTAGCAGTGGGGTGGTGTTAATGCCACCAAACAAATGTGTTGACAGGCCAGGCCCCAGGGGGCTCAGGCTGCATGCTAATTGCACCTACGCTTCTCCAGCTGGGGGGTGGTAGCTGTGATGCAATTAACACCAACGAGGGTTTGGGGGCCATCATTTTTCCAGCTGCCGAGCTGAGTCTCGGTCCACTTATGAAGGCAGCGTGACTCTGGACTTTGCACCTTTCTTTTCTAATAAAAACACCTGGGAAGTGTTTTTCTCCTCACCCCATGCATGGCTTGACAGATTTGAAGATCAAATTCACTCTCACCATCTACTCCCCTGAAAGCGGAAGGCGGAGCTGGCTGCAGTGTCTAGGAAAAATACAGTGGGCCACAGAGAAGACTGGTAGTTCCTCCTCTGGGTCATGCAGCCTCTCGTGCTAGGGCTCAGAATGGAGAAGCCACGGTTTTGAACCCCAGCTTTGCTTCTTACCAGTGTGTGATCTTGGCCAAGACACATGACCTCCCTGGGCTATGATGTACTTGACCGGCAGATGGATGCAATAGTGATGTTTTCTTTGCGGGATTGTGGTGGGGATCAAATGGACGATGCCCGTGGACCACTTAGCTGCTGCCTGGCACTGAGTCAGCTCTGTTAGGAGTGACCTGGGTTGCAAGCTCAGTGGGGATATGTTCCCAGTCCCCCTCCTCTGGGCATGTGGAAGACAGTCTGGCCCTTGTGAGAGTAAGCAGAGCTGTGGACTTCTTCTAGCCAATGAGTTGGGCAGTGACCTTGGTGTCACACCTGCCTGTATGAGACTCTCCAGGGAATTTATTCTTTTTTGCCTGATGACTGGGGCAGCCTGGGTCCTGGAGGAGGAGGATGGAGAACACACCCCAGATGCCCCACACATGTTCAATAAATGAAAAATAAGCTTTGAGGCTTCGATCAGCTATTATTTTGGGACTTTTTGTTAATGCAGCAAACATAGCTTTTCCTGACTGATGCAGAAAATTATTTCCTGTTTCTGGATCTGTTTTTCCTTACCTGGTTGTTGAGCGGTTAGGCCAGACCGCTAGATGGTCTGAAGGCTCCCTCCATTCCAGCCTCCAGCAGAGAAATCAGGGAGGGGACACTGTCTGCCCCCATCTCATTCCCTCCATGGGCCCCCCTCCCAGGCAGGCAGGTTCTGTTGCAGGTGGGCAGCCGCCCTCAGAGGGTAGGGTGGGCTGGTGAGAGGGGAGCTCCCACCGGGTATCCACGCTCTGCAGCCCCAGAACAGATTTCCTGCTTCTGTTGGCTCCTGCTCTGTCTTCTTTCAAGATTCCTGGATATCAGCCTGGGTGCCTCATTTTCCCTCACCACCCCAAATATCTCTATGCCCATGCCCTTCCTGTTCTTCCACCTGCCTCCTGCAGGAGCCTCCCCTCTCTGCTCTCTCTGCCAGTTGCTCCAGAGTTCTCTCTGCCATTCACTCACCCCACTGCTGCAACTTGGACGCTTTACCCTCTTCTGTGCTCAGGATCCACCCAGTGTCTTGTAGTTCCCCGAACCTTCTCCATTCGAGCCTTTGACTGGAGTCCCCTCTGCCCCATGGCTGCCCACTTCCCGCCCCCAGATTCTCATTCTTCCTTCAAAGCTCAGCTCAATGGCCACTTGCTGGGAAAGCCTTCTCTGACATCACCAGGGTCTCTTGGTGCCTCTGTGACCTGCAGGAGGATGGGACCATGTCACTCTCATTCTTCTGGGGGTTCCTAGTGTGGGCGCTGGCAGATGGTGAGTGCTTAGGAAATGCTGCCCACTTGCCCACCTGTTCACTCACCTACACCTGGCACCTGCAGAGCCCTGAGCACTGGGGATGCAGCGGTAAGGAGGGGGGGGGACTTGCTTTTTACTGGGAGACAGAGGAGTCAGTGATAACCACGGAGTAAAACAAGAGCCTGAGATGCTTGTGATAGAAGCAAGTGCTGGGAAGGCCGTGAAGACTGGGGCTGGAGAAAGGGAGCTGCTCTAAAGAGACAGTCAGAAAGATCTCTTTGGAGAGGTAGCATTTGAGGTAGGACCTGAATGATGAGAAGAATCCTCCATGTGGGCACCTGCAAGGAACAGTGTTCCAGCCAGTGGGAACAGCATGTGCAAAGGCCCTGAGGAGAGAAAAGCCCAGTGCTTGTTGGTGGGCTAGCTTGGGGCAGATGGATGGAGGATGCCCACTCCCTCTTCTGCCTCTCCGGGTGTCTGGATGCCAAATTGCTTTGGTAGCCAAAGCCAATTGTCCCCACTCCAAGGTGACAGCAAGAAGCTGCTGCAGGGTGTTTATAGTCAGGGTAAGTCAGGAGCTGACACTGGCTCCTAGAAGCCTCTGAGGGACGGTGCAGGGGGATGGGAGATAGGATGCTGGTTCCCGCGCTGGTCCCCGCACAGGGCACAGTCTGCCTGGCAGTCCTGTGTCTCCCCTAGCCGAGGCTCTGTGCATGCTACAGGCTCGTGCTTCATAGCAAACATCTCTGTCTTCCAATGCTTGAGGAGTTTCTCATTCAGACCCACCTGCCATCAGAGGAGAAGCACTTGACCAGAGCAGATTCTGGTGAGATCTGGGTCTCCTTCTCCCTTCTCAGCCCTCTCCCTGAGCGTCTTCCACTTTCCCAGCTCCCCAGAGGAGGCGGCTCTATTAATTTGATATCTCAGCCTGCCTGGCAGATCTCCGCCACATACATCCACGTATATACTTTTTCATCTCCGTGAGATGTCTCTAACGAGGAAGTACCAATTAGTGAGTCAGAGGGCAGGCATGGGGCTGGCAGCAATCAGCCCGCAGAGCAGCCGCTCCACCTTGGCTGCCGCACCACCAGCGGAGGCCACACCGTTGCACTGCTCTCAAGCCAGCAATTAACCCAGGACCTGTGACTTTCCTGGGGAGAGCAGGAACACAGCCGGAGCTGCAGGTGAGAGGAAGGTGCCAATGCTGGGATCTCGCACGGGAGTCAGGTGACGGCAAAGAGCTCAGAACCAGACGGGTCCAGTTTCCCAGCCACCTCCAGCTCCCTGGCACAGCTTTGAGCATGGAATTGACCCACTTGAAGCCTCCGTTCCCTCATCTGGAGAGGAGGGATGACAGAGTTGTCACATGTGTGAATGCGACGCAGCCTGTCAGTTCCCAGTGTGTCAGGTGCACCATGACCGTGAGTTTCTGCCTGGGGCTCATGCTGACTCTGTTGGGGTTAATCCTCATGGCTCCTGCCCCCATCGCTGGGCAGATGAGAGGGGAGTCAGAGACCAGAAGTGACTTTCCACCCCCGGGAAAGCACAAGACCTGTGAGCACCCTGTCTGCCTGACTTCCCAGAGGTGGGACCCTGGCTGGAGGGGACCAAGTGAAGTGAGTCTGGGCTTGAGAGAGGGGTGGACAGAGGCTGGCCTCAGAGGACATGTCTCTGGTGGAGCCGTCTCTGCACACTCAGTGGGTCAGCCCCACCTGAGTCCCCTGCTGCCCGCTGGGCTGGGACCGAGGCCTCTCAGGAGAGATGATGGGATGGGAGAGCCATCTCTCTGTTCCTGGTCCAGTGCGCCTGAGCTGCCTCAGCTGAGTCCTGGTAAATAAATTTGCACAGCACCAATGTCAGACACAGCACAGGGATGCTGGGGTTTGTGGGGAGTGCCTAATATGGCTCTGGAACAGGTAAAGGGCAGCCTGTCTCTAAGGCGGGGCTTTTCCTGTGGTGTGCTGGTAAACACAGCTTAACAACCAGCTTTCAAGAAAAAAAAAAAGACTAAACTCAATTTTGTAGCATTGGCCAATATCGGAGGTGTAAATACGCCTACCATGGCTGCCTTCAAGCTGCTATGAACTGGGGAGAGATGCGCCAAGCTGGTGCTCAGGAGTCATCTGCACAGGCCCTGGGCTTCTCCCTGCCCCTCAGGTGCTCCAAAGGCCCCTGTACTCCCTCTGTCCACATCCAGCCCTGTGCTCAGAGAAGTCAGGTGTCTGCCCCACCATCTTCCAGAGCACTTTGCCCTGGGGCTAGTGACCATCTGCATCTGGAGGCAGCTCTCAATGGCTTCTGGAGCTACCGACAGCCGGAGCTGGTGGGGATAATCTAGGGGTATGGACTTTTTTAAGGTTTTAGGCTCTCTTTGAGAATCTAAAAAATGATCGAATGTTTAACTGGGGAAGTGTATGAATGTACAGTTGCAGAAGATTTTGTACATAACAATGGGGCCTTCTCGGACCCTAGAAGGCTACGAAAAGAGACTCTCAGGGCTTCAGGGGCTCACATGGGGGTGTGGGGTAGGAATTTTGTGAGAGGCCGGCTGGCTGGTAAGGGCATCTGGATGGCATTTTACGGTTTTTGAAGCACTCCCTACTCGATCCCTGGATATTCCTTGCATGGCCAATCCTCAGGAGCCAAGCTATCCCAAGCTCCATCATCCCCCGGAGAGGAAAGATATCACCCCTAAAGCCTTTTGTTAATAACATCACAACTGCCATCCTGTGAACACCCCCTATGGTGTCATTCTGCTATTCATATTTGACAAATGTTCACTGAGCATTTACTCTGTGCCAGACACTATTCTAGGCACCCAAGTACAAAGGTGAACAAAATAAAGAAGGGTGTCCTCTCAGGGCTTACATTCTAGCCAAAGGAAACAGACAATGAATAATTTTCTCAATAAATCTGCTGGAGAAATTTCAGATGCTTCTTGCAGAAACTCAAGACCTTTCCTTAACGTGGGGCCCTGGGCTATAATGTGGCAGCTTCCAATCATCTGATATGTGACATCTCAACTTTGAAATCTGCCATGTGCCAGCTGTTTTAATAGCTCTATTTTATCTTTCCAATTCTGCAGAGCTGGCACATTAATTCCCCAAAGCTGCCCTAACAAGTCACCACAATTTGGCATCTTAAATAGTAAAGATTTATTCTCTCCCAGTCTGGCTAGAAGCTCAAAAGCAGGTTCACTTGTCTCTAATGGAGGTGTCAGAAGGGCCCTTTCCACCCCCAGGGGCTTGGGGGGAGAATCTCTTCCAGCTCCAGTGGCTGCCAGCGTTCCTTGGCTTGTGGCTGCATCACTGCAGTCCTCCAGGGCACTATCTTCACCTCACCTTCTTCTCTGTGTGCCTTTGTCAAATCTCCCTCTGCCACTCTCCTTATCATGTAACATTTGTGATCGCTTTTAGGGTCCACTTAGAGGATGCTGGATAATCTCCCCAAGCCATGATTTTTAACTTAATCAGATCTGCTATAACTGTATTTTAAAAAATTATTTATTTATTTTATTTCAGGTTAATGTGAGGGTACAAACAATCAGAATATTTGATTTTGTCAAGTGGAGTTCCTCTTGTGGTTATGTCCTATGCTAAAAAGGTGTGCCAAACACCCCGTGTCCATTCAGTGGAAACACCACACCCTCCCTCCCTTCTCTCCCTCCCTTGTTACATTTCCCCCAACTTGAATTGAAATAAATTTTCTCTTATGTCAGTGTGCATTAGATCATCTACTGGCTTCAAGTTAGTATTGAGTACATTGGATAACTGCTTTTCCATTCTGTGATACTTTACTAAGAAGAATGTGTTTTAATTCATTCCATCCAGGTTAATACAACAGATTTGAAGTCCCTTTTGTTTTTGAGACAGAGTCTCACTCGCCCTTGGTAGAGTGCTGTGCCATCACAGCTCACAGCAACCTCGACTTTTTGGCCTCAGCCTCCCAAATAGCTAGGACTATAGGTGCCCACCACAACACCCAGCTATTTTTTTTTTTTTTTGTAGTTGTCATTGTTGTTTAGCAGGCCCGCGCCGGGTTTGAACCTGCCAGCCTTGGGGTATGTGGCTGGCACCCTGACCGCTGAGCTACAGCTGCAGAGCCAAAGTCACCATTTTTTATTGCTGAATAGTATTCCGTGGTATGCCTATGCCACAACCACAATTTGTTAATCCATTCCTGAGCTGATGAACATTTAGGTTGTTTCCACACCTTGGTGATAAATTACACTGTGATAAACAATCTAGTGCAAATGTCTTTATGATAAAAATGACTTTTTTTCTTCTGGGTAGATGCTTAGCAATGGGTTGTGGAGTCAATGGGAGATCTACTTTTAGTTCTTTGAGGATTCTCTGTACTTCTTTCCAAAGAGGCTGTATTAGTTTGCAGCCCCTTCAACAGCGTAAAAGTGTTCCCCTCTCTCCACATCCATGCCAGCATCTGCAGCTTTGGGCTAATCTTAGTGGGGTTAGGAGATATCTCAGGGTGGTTTTGATTTGCATTTCTCTGATGATTAGGGATAATGAGCATTTCTTTCTTTCTTTCTTTCTTTTTTTTTTTTTTTTGCCACATAAGGTAGCATTATTAGGTTCCAGGGACTGAGATGTGGGTATCTTTGGGGAGGCAATTTCTCAGCCTACCACCAGCCAGACATCACAATGAAGTTAAGTCACCTGTCCGGTGTCCTGCAGCGAGGAAATAGCACCCCTGGGATTCGAACCCTGTTCTTTTTTGTCTCCACCGCACAGCACTGCTCTCCACACATGGGCACACACTCTGCGGATGAGCAAACCGAAGCCTCGTGAGCTGACGTGACTGGTCCAAGGTCATGGGCTACTGCAGGTTTTCCATGGCCTAAGTCTTTTCCCAGGTGGCCAAATTAGGGTCTGTCTGATGCATTCTCCACCGAGCCTGTGCACCTGGCCTGTATTTTTGCCACCAGAAAACGCGTCGACAGAAGGGGTGGCTGAGACCTCCCTTCTGTTTCTGCATTTACCAGCTTTTTGCTTTCAAACCGACTCAGCCCGGAGGCTAATTTTCTGCAGCTTCCAGTTGTTCAGCTCCATTTATTGCGCCTGACACTGTGAAAGCTTTTCGCTATTGATTCTGGGCTATATTCACTTTCCGGCCGCCTCTCCCCCCCAGTCCTGGCCCCAGCTCTCCAGCAGTTTTTGGTCCAGCAATTAGGTATTGTCGGGGACAATGTGGGGTGGCGGCCGCTGCCTTTCAATTACTGTCACAGTAAATACAACTTACTCTCCACCCCCCTAGTCCCTGCAGCTCTGAGAAAGAGAGAACACTGCTTAAATGACTCCTCTCTCCTGCTCGACACTCACAACATGACCTGATCAATAAGTCTATCACCTCGTGGGGTTCCCCCGAGACCACCCCAGGCTGGCTAATTGGCTCTGGGAGAGGGCTGGTGGTGGAGGTGTGAGAGTGCGTAGGAGTGTGTGCGTGGGTGAGGGTAGGAGGGCACAAGGGTCCCCCAGCCGTCTACCCTCCACCCACCACATCCTGGGTCCCCAGGGATGGGAGAGCCCGTTTCAGCTTGGATTAGGGTGAGCTGATCTTTGGCTTCCAAAAAAGGCCTTCGAGTTGAGCAGACAGCCATCTGGGATTCCTCCAGAATTAAATCATCAGTGAAGGCACATGTGGGAGGGTTTTAAGGTAGTAGACAAGCACGTGGGGCTGGAGTCAGACTGACCTGGGTTCTAAGCCTGGCTCTTTCGCTAGTGTGCTGTGTGGCCTTAGACGAGCCGCTTAGCCTTTCTAAGCTTGCTGTCTTCATCTGCAAAATGAATATAATGCCCCCTGCCCCAGAGGCTGTTTGAGGTTTCAGTGGAATGATGGAAGTATAATGGCACACCCGTAAGTGACAGTGGTGACTAAGGTCCTTGGAGGAGGAGGGCAGTGGGGTGGGTAGGGCAGGTCTCCAAGTCAGGAAGAGCTGAGCGCGGATCCGGGACCTGCTACTTATGTAGCCGTATGACCCCGAACAAGTCACTCCTCTGTGCCTCAGTTTCCTTTTCTATAAAGCAGGGGAGTAATACCTATGGTGCTTACCCACTACCTTAAAACACTTCCACATGTCCCTTCACTTTGTGACAGTTTAAATCTGGAGGAATCCCAGGTGGCTGTGACTTGACTAAATAGCGTCTCCCCCAAATTTACATCCACCTGGAACCTCACAGTGGGACCTTATTTGGAAACAGTGTCTGTGCAGAAACTGAGGTTGAACCGGGTTAGAGTGGGCCTTACATTCAGTGACAGTGTGCTCAGGAGAACGTCGCCTGAAGACGGAGACACACAGGGAAGAGGCCAGTGAGGCAGAGGCAGAGGATGGCGTGATGCAGCTGCAGGCCAGGGAATGCCAAGGTCACCGGCTGCCGCCAGAGAGTAAGGAAGAGGCCAGGAAGGCTTCAGAGTTGCCACCTTCCCTGAGGAGCCCCTGTCCTGGTCTAACTCCACTTTCCACAGGTCTCAGAAGCCCGAGGAATGAGTCCCCGAGCCCACGTCAGCTGACTGCAGACAGCAGTTGGGCGTCTTCTATCCAGAGGCTCCAGGTGGACCTGGGTGTGGTGGGCACGGGAGAGCCTGTGGGGAGATGAGAGATAGCAGGCAGCCTTCCAGGTCTGCTTCAGTCCCCGGGCACCTTGAAGGCTGGCTAGCAAGCAGGGGAGCCCTAGAAAGCAACATGTCCTGAGGTAGTGTGAGATTTGGGTTACCTGGTGGCTGTGATTGGAACAGGTGGACGCCAGGGGCAGGGAGGCTGTAAGGAGACCAGGGGACTCTGTGTGAGAGGTGAGGAGGTCTGGGTTAGACCTGTAGAGGGGGATGGGAAAGACGGAGCAGGTGAGTCCCCCCAGTTCCTTTCCTGCCTCCTTGAGCCCTGTCTGAACCCTCTGCTGGGAACTCACGGCAAGCCATCTTAAAGGCAATGGCCACTATGTGCCAAGGGTCCCCATGAGCCAGGGGCTGTGCTGAAAGCTGAGCTGTGTGGTCCCATGTCATCCCAGCCAAACCAGATCCAGGAGGTACTCTGATCTCCCCCATTTTGTGATGAGGAAATCGAGGTGCAGGGGGGTTAAGTGATGTGCCCAAGATCACACAGGCAGGTAGCAGAGGGGGTCACGCCCAGGCCTGGATCTCAACCACTCACCCAGGCTTTCATCTGGAGGAGGCACAGGCTGGCTACAATTGCTGTTGTCTCTACTGTCATTTGTTTCCCATGACAGTCTGAAGGTCCAGCATGGTGCCTGGGACACATTGAGTGCTGAAAAATATCTGTTGGATGAACAAAGATAGGGGATCATTTTAAAGGAGGGGGCAGATTGAGAAGCTGCACTGTTGGAGGACTTGACCTCAACTGTGCAGTTTGGAGTGTAGGGCCTGGCATGGACCAGCTGCCCACCAGCTCCAACTCCAGTGCTCCCCTGAGCTTGTGGCAGGGACTAGAGAGGGACAGATACCTCAAGTAAGGTCACAGCTCTTCCAAGGCCACCACCCGTTTAGGGAAGCATCAGGACAGACTTCAACCCAGCGGTGTGGCAACACGAGATGCCATTCTAACCTCTTGTCCATACTTGCTTTTGGAAAAGGCCTCTCCTGCCAGCTTGGCCTCCAGGGCTGAGGCACCTTCCACGGGGACATTACACAGTGTGACTGTTTTCTCCACTGGCAGGTGGAAGTTCAGCTGAACCAGCACACCCCTTGGCAGCCCAGGGACAGGAGTGGGCAGGTGAAGTGTTGATGATCTACAAGCTCTTTTTTTTTTTTTTTTGAGACAGAATTTCACTCTGTACCTTGGGTAAAGTGCTGTGGCCTCATAGCTCACAACAACCTCTGGGCTCAAGAGATCCTCTTGCCTCAGCCTCCCAAGTAGCTGGGACTATAGGTGCCCACCACAACACCTGGCTAGTTTTTTCTATTTTTATTAGAAATGAGGTCTCCCTCTTGCTCAGACTGGTCTTGAAATCCTGAGCTCAGGTGATCCTCC
>CAUYQV010196638.1:0-39915 GCA_963574575.1 Galagoides demidoff | reverse complement strand
CCTCAGCCTCCCAAGTAGCTGGGACCCCAGGCACCTGCCACAATGCCCGGCCATTTCTGATGGGATCTTAGACAGAAATGTGGAACACAGTTTTGGGAAACTGGAGAAAACTCCATCCTCATTATGAAGTTGAAAAGAACTTGGTCTAATTGTGTCCATGTCCCAATGCTTTGTGGAAGGCGTAACTTGTGAAGAAAGAAGTAGACTATCTGAAAGAAGACATCTCTAACCAATGTGTGCAGGGAGCTGCCTGGCTTCTCTTGAAAGCCATAATAATATGTGAGAAGAGAAGAAATAATTTAAAGAGAGTTTATAACCACAAAGAAAACATAACTTAAAGATTTGGAAAAATTTCAGCCTAGTGAGGCTCTAAAAGATAAAAATAATTATGTGCAGGAGAAAACACTGAGGGTTTGGAGAGGCAAACATGGCACAATCAGAAGGAAGTCGGATGTTCTTTACCAGGACAATAGAAGAGCGGGTCTGAAGGCCTTTCTGATATTCTTGGCAGCCCTAACAATCACAGTTGCAGAGTGCCAGTTCCTTTAGAGCAGAACAGTTTCAAAAGAGGTGCCCAGGTAGTCCCAGGGAGCTTGAGGCTCACTGCCAACAGTCTCCTCCAGTTTTGGCATTCCATCACAGCATTCTCCTCATAAGACCCAGGGATATGTGTGTTTCTCAGATAGGCCCAGGTGCTGCTTGTGCCACAACTTCAGAAAACACAAGCAATATGTTTGGCAGTACCCATGTGGCTGGTGCTAACTCTGCAGATCCACAAACTACCGCCACGCCACCAAGATTTCAGAGTATACTCTGGAAAACCGTGGGGCTCACGCAAAGCCCCATGTGATTGGGAGCCCTGACTACACACACACATAGACATACACATACACACAGAGAAACAGAGAAGAGAGAGAGAACAAATAAAACAAAACAATTACTGTGCTTCAGTTCCATAGAACAGAATTTTTTGTCTTTATTGAATCATAGCCTGAATTCATCATTATACTCTTCCTAATTCCAATGTACTGAACATCTTGAAAATAATTCCACCAATCCAATCACCCCCTCTACATGCAGTTCAGTGATATTCAAACATCACATTAGTCCATCTTATTTTCTTTTTTTTTTTTTTGCAATTTTTGGCCGGGGCTGGGTTTGAACCTGCCACCTCCGGTATGTGGGGCCAGTACAGTACCCTACTTCTTTGAGGCTCAGGTGCCGCCCATTATTGTCTACTTTTTTATACCCAGATATGCTATTGGCCTGTTGAACAAATCACTAAAGCAACCTGTGTGGCAAAGCACGTGCCAAATCTCCAGGACACTAGAACTGTTCAGTGCCAGCTAATGATGCCACGCAGAATGTGAAATTACCGTAGCTGGAGCTACTGACTCTGAAAAGGAAGTCAGAAATGTAGATTTTTTTAATTTGTCTTCTGAAATTATAATGTTGACTCAATTAATTACATAAATTATTAAATTTAATAATGCATGGGCCACATGTGATCTTTTGTCTGTCAATTTATGCCAATTTACTACTTTCAAAATCAAAAGACTCTTCAGTATCCTTTTACCCAATAGAATGAAGTAACATTCAGGATATCAAATTCTCTCAATGTATCTGGACGTGGAGAGATGACGTGTTTCTTCTATGCTGTGATGCTTACAGATGAGTAAATAAGTAATTTAATTTCTCTGTCTGTATAGATATTTTGTCACAGAGATTTAAAACTTTACTTCTTATGATAACAAATCGTTTCAAGTAACTTTTCATTGCCCCCTTGGTCAAATGAGGAATTTACTGTGTAGATAATGTATTCAAGGTTTCAGTTCTATATTAGTATGGCAACCTGTGTAAACCATATAGATCTTCTTTCATATAACTTGATTTGGAAAGCTACATTTCCAGGCCAGTGTTTAGCAAAAAGTCAGATGTATGAATAGGTTTTTAGCCACACATCCATCCTCCTCATTAGTGGGATTGCCCTAGAATACAAAATGCTCACACCCAGGCAAATTTTCAGGCCATTGAAGACACAGATATAACACAGATTGATTGTTTGTTTTGAGATAGAGTCTCACCTGTCTCCCTGGGTGGAGTGCCGAGGTATCATAGCTCTGAGCAACCTCATTCTCTTGGGCTTACGTAATCCTCTTGCTTCAGCCTCCAGAGTAGCTGAAACTATAGGCATGTACCAGTATGCCCTGCTCTAACAGAGGTTTTCTGAAAAATGTATCATTCTGCTGCCAGGTTCTCTGGGGAGGGTAGTTCTTAAGGATGGTTATGTATAGATACATGGCATTGCTCCTCACAGAGATCATGTTGACTCCACCCCTTCCATAGAATGCTTTTGGACAACTATGTACTATAAAGGCAGACACTATCCCTTTCTCTGAATCCCGGTCATATTACATACTCCTTGAACAGACATAGATAATAAGAACTCACCGAGAGAAGAAAATACCTGGCTGCTTTAGGTAATAGTCAGAGAAGGCTTGGAGCTGCATTCGAAGGAACCGATTTTATACTGTAGAGGCAGAATGACTAAAATATTCTTTATATCTCTTTTACAGCCATTAATGCTTTTTCTTCCCCCAGGGCAGAGAGTCCATAGACTGTAAATGAATTTCTCAACCAGTGCAAAGCCTGGCACTGGTAGGTTTCTCTTCTAAAATATGTACGACATTATCTTATCATTTATTTTAATGTTCAATCGCAAGTTTTGTTTAATTCAGTAGATATGTAATTGGGAGTCTGATTGATACGCATTACCAGTACAACTACAAATTTAAATGGTAGTATACAAATGAGTTTTAATTCAGAGAAATCAGAGAAAGTTAGAATAAGAAAGGTTAGCCAAAGACTTGGGGTAGTAAAAGAATAGTGGTATTCCAGAAGAAAATGGGACAGATACTGCGACTGGCTCACTCAACAGCAAATGGCTATTTACTCTGCCTTTAACATACGGACAGGAAACCTTTACCATCTCATGCATTTTTTAAATGTGTTTGAACCTAAGAGTGTTCATGTGACTCAAATGTGGCCAAAGAAATTAAAGTAGAGATCAACTGGGGCTACATTCATTAGAGATCAACTGGGGCTACATTCATGGCTATTTCTTCTTTCCTGGAATGCCAGAATCCAACACTTATATTGCTAAGGAAACTGTAGCAAAAAATAGAATACGACCAGCTTCTCAATGACATTTTTGAGGCAGAATTCCAGCCTTAGAGTACCCATCTGTACATTTATTTTTGCATGAGATAAATAAATCTGTATTTTCTTGAGCTACTAGAATCAAGTCTTTCTTAGAAAACACAACCCTTATATTAATGTAAATTTAAAAAATGAGTATGGGCAATATGATCATGACATTCAAGGAAACACAGTCTATTTTCTCTGGGTTCTTTCTACTGTTGTACTGAGATATTGTATGTAAATGGATAATATGTAAACATATGTAAGTTAACAAGTGTGACTATGTCAAAATAAAATGTTGCTTACAATTTAAAAACAGCTCATTATTTTAAAAATAAAATAAATTTAAACATGGACAGCATTTATTTGGTAGATTAAAAGAAAATATACTTAGTAAAACGTAAAATCTATTATTTTTATATTTTTATAATGTACAGCGGGTGCCAAAAACTATACACATTTGAAAAAACTTTATTAAAATTGTCATATTCAAAATACAGTGATAACAAAAGACAAACACAAGTCATGTTTGAGCACCTCTGATAACTGCAGAAGTCAAACATGATCTGACAATTTTAAAACAGTTTTTCCTTTCTTAGAAGGTGTATACATTTTTGTACCCTGTGTATATTTTGAAAAATACTGATATTTTGAAAACATCATCTAGATCTATTAGCGTCACTTAGAAATCTCTGATTATTTAAGTAACATTTCGTACTATTTCTGCTTTTAGCCCTTCTCTCCTGTCCTGGTGAGTTGTACTTACTCAATTTGTTAATGAATAACCATTTGTGACAACAAAGCAAGCTTCTCACGTCTCGCCTTCGTCCACTCATTGGTGTGTGGTATCCTTGGGGAGCAAATCATCTCCTCTGACAACTTTTCTTGAGGCATTGATCCTCATCACTAAGTGCACTTTGGCACACTGTAGATAGATACTCAGTTTTTAGAAGGCCTGGGAGGGCTGAGGTTATAAAGTCGATTTAAAGAGTTTTTTTGAATTGAAAAAAAAACACCCAAACCCCTAAAATCACCCTGGAAGATGAATCTCAAAATAGGAAAGGTCCACACAACCCCATCCAGCCATTCGTGAGTATCATTTTCTCATTGGGGATCTCCCACTCCATGCTAACACCACTCCATCAGTAGTGCACTGAGAATCAAGCATGCATACACTCCTTTCCTTCTTTTCCCTGGACGAGTTGAAAAGAAGACAATGTTTTTAGAAAAAATTTTACTTAAGAAAATAATAATGTCCTTTACCAAGTGAATGATGAAAAGCATCTATCTAAAAATTGGTTTTATAAAGTACACCATCTGTACCACAGTTAACATACGTTATCCCCCTTATTTTAAGATATCATGCTAACAAATAAAAAATGTCCTAGTCGGGTCCCTTATTTCTTACTTCCTATCCTATTGTTGATATTCATCAGTCATGAAGAGCTTCAACATTTAGTCTGCCAATAAAAGTATTTTATTTCCATCTCTCTAAGACACGTTCATTTAATTTAGTTCCTAATAATAAGAAATATGCTTAGTAGGAAGATCATATGATCTCAATACTCTGAAAGAGTCTGCTTTTATACAAAAAAAAAAGAAACACAAAAAAACCTCACAAAAACCCTCAAATTGTTTCCATTTTAGAATGGAAACATAAAAGCTTAGATTAATGAAACAATCATTTTAATAAAACAGAAGTGAAACATATCAAACAAGGTAATACCACTTAAGAACACAGAGGTAAGAAAACCACTCATGGATTCTTTGGACTTCCAACATTTTTTATCACACTCACTTATCCTGGTATTCTATAATTTTGATACAAAGATAATCTTATGATTCTATTCCTTGTACTTCAGAGAAATAAAAATGAGTAAATCATTAACCAACTTTGAGTTCTAGGAGTTTCCAACCTATCAAAAGAGATACAAATTCTTTAAAATGCAGTATAATATGTTTGATGGATTTTTAAAGTGAGCGTATTATATAATAACAGCATAAGAGAGAGATGGTTACTTCCCTGGGGATGGTAAAAGAAATTGGTAGGCTATATAAAAGATTTGGTATTGAATTCTGTCTAAAAAATCAAATAAGAATGCATTGTGTTACAAAGAAAA
Organism: Galagoides demidoff; assembly: GCA_963574575.1. Lineage (NCBI taxonomy): Eukaryota > Metazoa > Chordata > Mammalia > Primates > Galagidae > Galagoides > Galagoides demidoff. Next base: position 34,594 of record CAUYQV010196638.1, on the reverse strand, counting down.
GTATTCCAAGCAGAAAATGCATCAATCCTACGCTCTCCATCCCAGAGGCAAACAGACCCTAGGAATAATTAAAAAGACAATTGTGCCATACCATTTTAAATTAACGTTTTGGCCTGAGAAGTTACTCTTGTCTGAGAGTGAAATAGGAATTTTTGTGAAGAATTAATTAAGCTGAGGTTAACTTTCTGTAAAAAAAAAAAAAAAAAAATTGTTGTAACTTACAGAATGATCAGAATAACACAGTCCTCCAAAAGTTGATGCAAGAGGTAACATGATGTTACCTGCACAGAAATATTAATATCACAATGTTACATAATCATTTTCTCCAAAAATGTAGTTCCAAACTACATGACAAAGTAATCTCCACGCGGACAACTCAACTTTGGTTTCCTTGTTCCATCCTGTATTTCTGTCACTTGGGACAGCACTGGCTACATAGTTTTTTGAAGAATAAATATGCATTGAATCAAAAAACTGAAGAAATAAGACAAGTAAATTTTCTTTCTTTTTTTTTTTTTTTTTTTTTTTTTTTTGAGACAGAGCCTCAAGCTATCCACCTGGGTAGAATGCCATGGCATCACAGCTCATAGCAACCTTCAACTCCTGGGCTCAAGCGAGTCTCCTGCCTCTGCCACCCAAGTAGCTGGGACCACAGGCACCCGCCACAACGCCTGGCCTTTTTTTGGTTGCAGCCATCATTGTTGTTTGGTGGGCCTGGGCTGGGGACTCAAACCCACCACCTTAGGTGTACGTGGCTGGCGCCTTAGCCTATTGAGCCACAGGCGCTGAGCCAGACAAGTAAATTTTCAATCCTACTCCTGGTAATTCACCTAGTGCTTTTATATCTTAATTCTAAATGTTTCTTAAAGAGATGTTTAGATATGTTTTTTCCAGCTCTTCTGAAGTTAGGTAGTTAAATTCTATTAAGGTAACAAAATAATGAATCAGGTTAAATAGAGAACCAAATAGTGAGGAAGAACTTCTAGAAGAACTACTGCTCTAATTGATGGATAGAACACGTGCAAAAACTATGAAAAAGTATTAGTGAAGAATTGAGGAAGTTTAGAATTAATATATTTAATGCAAAATATGTAAAAATGAATAATATGAAATGCAATGGGTTAATATTAAAGTGTTATTTAGGTACATGTAAAACATAAGTATTTTCCCAAAGATAGTAATGTCTTCCTTGAAAATTCAAATGTAATCTATCTGGAGAAGAATGTCTTCCTCTGTTGATAGTCTATTTAGAAAAGTTATTTCACCACTTTACAATATTTCTCTTTTCTTTTGAACTGGAATGTCTTATGATGTAAGAGACAAAATACAGAAGAGTATACATCTTTCTTTTTTTTTTTACTTTATTTGCCTTTGTTTATTAATGTATTAGTTACGTACTATTTGTATGGGACCATCACATTTTTGTTAGAGTTCATTAACAAGTGAACCGAGAGAAAGATGATAGATAGATAGATAGACAAAAAGATTATAATTAAGATATTTGCATTGAATATGCATCGTAAGCCAACTTCACTTTCAACACATTCAGCTCTTTACTGCCACTCTAGAAAAAATTGAATCACACAGACATGATCAAATAAATAATTGCTTAATCTAAAATAAGAGCCCTTTAAGTAAAGAAATACATAAAAGGCAAGATCGAAAGCTAAGAAAATCTAAAAAATTAAAAATAAAACCCTCTAAAAATACACATAAGTGTTATATAAAATAAGTCAATACTTTGAATATTTATGCTTACAAGCAATCAAGGAAAATCTCCAAATAACAAAATTAAAAAGCAAAATAAAATAAAAACCTGAGCCGAAAGTTAGTGAGAGAAGAACCTTGAACAGCAGATTCTGTTGCTCAGTCTTTACACGTATCTAGAGTCACCTGGAACCGTAATTAACTCTTGAATAAACCAAGGTAATGTGATCTTCAAACTATTCCTTATATTACTGATTGATGGTGATTGTGAATACCAGAGAAGTAGACAAATTCTACCAAATATTCAGCAAGTATGAGGAGTATTTTGTGCAATTATCATGATGAGTAATGCACCTGCTTTCACTGCGTGGTTCTGAGAGTCTTCATGACTAGTTGTATAACAGAATGTGTGTATGCAAATAATTGTTCATAAAAGCCTCACATACTTTCAGCATTATAGAGTGTACCCATGTAACAAAAGTTTTTATTCATATTTTGAAATAGTATTATTTAATATTAACTTTTAATATTAAATTAGCATAAATCCATTTTAATACAATTAAAATCATTATATATTTAATAGTACATTATTAATATTTTGATATTTAAAAAATATAAAAAAGAGTCCAGACACAGCAGCTCAGACCTATAATCCTAGCACTCTGGGAAGCCGAGGCAGGTGGATTGCTTGAGAACAAGAGTTCAAGACCAGCCCGAGCCAGGTCCAGATCCCATCTCTAAAAATAGCTGGGCATTGTAACAGGCACCTATAGTCCCAGCTACTTGGGAGAATGAGGCAACAGAATCACTCAAGCCCAAGAGTTTGAGGTCGCTGTGAGCTACCAATAGCCGTTTACCAAGGATCACAAAGTGAGACTGTCTCAAAAATAATTTATATATAATATATATTATATATATATATAAAATATATATTTTATATATATATATATATATATATATATATATATATGGCAGCACCTGTGGCTCAAAGGAGTAGGGCGCTGTCCTCATATGCTGGAGGTGGCGGGTTCAAACCCAGCCATGACCAAAAAAAAAAAAAATATATATATATATATGTATGTATACACACACACACATATATATATATATATATATGTATGTATACACACATACATATATATAGGCAAACCTGATGGATTAACTATTGAATTCTACCAGACATGTAAGAAAGAACTAATACTAATCTTCAAACTTTTCAAAAAAACTAAAGGAGAGAGACTATGTCCAAAGTAATTTCGAGGCCAGCATTACCCTGATATCAAAGCCAGCTAAAACACTACAAGAAAAGAAAATTACAAGCCAGAATCTCTGATGAACGTAGATGCAGGAAATCATCAATAAGATATGAGTGAAATGAATTCAACAGTAGGTTAAGAGGATCATTCATATTTTTGAAGTGGTATTTATTCCAGGGATACAAGGATAGTTAAACATACACAAATCTATAAATATGACACACTACATTAACACAATAAAGGACAAAAGTCTATGACCATCTTAACAGATGCATAGTAGTTATCCCTCCCCCCAGACTAGGCATAGAAGGAGTGTGCCTCAACACAATAAGTGGCACATAGCACAAACTCACGGCTAGCTTCATAACCGACAGAGAAAAGCTGAAAGCTTCCCCTCTGAAATCAGCAACAAGGCAAGGACATCTATTCAACATAGTACTAGAAGTTCTAGCCAGAGATATTAGGCAAGAGAGAAATAAAAGGAATCCACATTTGAAAGGAAGAAGTTAAATTGTTCATTTTTCAGATCAGATGACCTGATCTTATATATGGAAAATGCTAAAGATTATCAAAAAATTGTTAGAACTTAATAAAAAAATTCACTAAAGCTATAGGATATAAAATCAACATGCAAAAGTCAAGAGTGTATCTATACACTAAAAGAGAAATATCTGAAAAAGAAATTAAGAGCAATCCCATTATAGAAGCCATAAAATAATATAAAACACAAATAAATCTAACAGGGACGGTAAAATATCTATCTACTGACAACTGTAATGCTTTGATGGAAGAAGTGATAGGACATAAACCAACTGAAGCACAACCATGTTTGTGAACCAGAATAATATTGTTAAAAATGTGCATATTACCTTAAGGAATCTACACATTCAATATAATCCCTATTATAATTCCAATGACATTTTTCACAAAAATTTTTTAAAAACTCTAAAATTTGTATGGTCTATGAAAGATCCCGAATACTCAAAGCAATCTTTAGCAAATAAAGCTGGAGGCATCACATTACCTGACTTGAAAATATGATGCATCTATATCAAAACTAAATTTTGTGCAGAAGCTTTCAAAGATCTTCATCTTTAGTGGGGACCCTAAGTTGAGTAAGCCAACTCATCATGTTCTCATCAGCCAACACGTTATTGCTAATACCCAGATTGTGTATATTTATGTCTTACATGTATTGACATTCTTATCTGTATAAATTAAACTGAAATCTATTTCTGAATATGTGGTACCAAAACTGCAGAATATTCAAAAATGGGCTCAGCGCTTATAGCTCAGGGCTAGGGCACCATCCACATATACCAGAGCTGGTGGGTTCATATCCAGCCCGGGCCTGCCAAACAACATTGATAACTACAAATAAAAAATAGCTGGGCATTGTGGTGGGTGCCTGTAGTCCCAGATACTTGGGAGGCTGAGGCAATTGAATCATTTAAGTCCCAGAGTTTGAGGTTGATGTGAGCTGTGACACTACAGCACTCTCCCCAGGGTTACAGCTTGAGACTCTGTCTCAAAGAAAAAAAAAGAATATTAAAAAATGAACGGAAAATCTCCGAATTCAATATAAAAGTTTCAGTTGCCAAAATGGATAAGCAATTAGATTGAAAAGAAAACTTGTCAAAACAAACAAAAATGACACAATATATCCAATAACATGACGTGCCAATAAGTAATTATATTGCCTGCTGAAATATTTTTTGAGATTAGAAATGAAATAAAGGTACTTGCAATAAAATATTTTAAGAATTTTCTTGAATGATTAAAAAAAAATTTCCAAAAAGAATTTATATCTATAATGATAGAGAAGCAAAGAGCAATAGTGACTATTTTTTGAAAAAAATTTTATGATTGTTTGGAATATTTCATATATTTCAAAATATATCTAAATATAATAGGCTACCTCAGTGATGAAGGTAATGTATTTTGTATCTTATCATTAAATAATTCCAAAATGTGAGCTAGTTGCAAGTCTTAATAAGTAAGAAAACTAGAATTTTATTTTATTCACACCATGTATCTCTCTATTTCCAGATAACTGTCTTAAAAACACAATATTGATTCATACCATCTGCTCTAATGTCAGTCACACAAAGAATTTCAGCATTCTACTCCTTACTTAACTTTCAGGAAAGACAACATTGATTTTTGTTCTTTACTGAATAGATGGCAAATATAGTTCATTTTAAACATTTCTTTTATGCTGGGTGGCAGAATAATAGGAAAAGAAAGAATATAATATAAAACATACATTCATTCTTTCATGTAGTGTGAAAATATTTTTCATGAATGTAACATTAAAGAATCACAGCAGGAATTACAGATAAAATCACAAAATCGCAAAAATAGAGAAATTTCCAGAATGATAAGTTATATTTGTGGGGTAAGTTTATTTTTATTATTTAATTATTGAGTTGTTAACATTATATGCTATCTTTTGTTCATAATGTTATGTGAAAATACTCAAATGAATGAAAATTATATGGGATTGTAACAGTGACTTTTTTCCAAGCATGCAGCATTTAATGGTAAATCTATATTCTGTAAATGTGGACCCTTAAATCTTTAATAAAGTGTACTAGCAACACTCCACGGCAACAGGACTGCAGAAGCAAAATTCACACCAGGTGGCAGTATTTCCTAATCAGGAGCCTCAATTTTTCTTATACTATAAAGTAACCCTTTTTATATTATCAACTAAGCATTTCTCCTTTTCCCTCCCCTTTCCTGATCCCTCCCAACATCCATTTTCAGTGCTGGTTCACTAAAATCCTATTGTTCAATATTGTGGTGGCCAGAGTCTCTCTATATCAATTCCCCTGGTGCATACTTTGTTCCCTCCTGTTGAATCATCTTTTGTCCTCAGTGTAAGACAGTGTGAAGGCTGTGGAAAGAAATATGTCAGGTTATTAGAAAAGAAGCTCATGTCAGAGGGACATTAGTGAGCACGATTGAAATGAGATGTACTGTTGGGACATTGACTTAGATCATGAGAATTCAGCGCCCACCAGACCATCTGCAAGGCACAGGTAAATTGGCATGTGGTTCCGTTGCCTATATATATATTTTTAATGTTGTAAAGAGTTGAATTTATTTAATTTTACATCAATTAAGAGATTCTTATTTCATCATCTATACTTTATCTGCTGTTTTGAATAGAGCTACATGGCAACACTATATATTTTGAGCGATTTCTATTTATTAAACTGATCCACAAAATTTGTCAGCTGAGGTAGCTTGTTTTCGTTGTTGTTGTTTTTCTCTTTTAGTCTTGAGGTCTCTCTCTGGAGGGTGGTTATAAATCCTAGCCCTGCCCTCTGCCCTGACAGGCCTTCACAGGAGGTGGTCATGAATGTTTACCATTTTCCTTTCGCTGGATATTTCTTCAACTTGACAGATGGCTTAATGCCTAAGTGTCCAACTGTGACCAGAATTCCCTTTCATAGGAACTTGTTTATGTCTGCAGACATTTCTGTAGCTTTTTTGACCTGTATCTATTTCTTTCTTACCAAGATAGCTACGCTCTCAGAGAATCTTGACTGGGACAATTAGGTTTTGGTGCATTGGTCAGGTGAGTCTCAATGGATAAGCAGCACAAAAAAAAAAAAAGACACAAAATAACAACAGTATTTTATTACTTACAGACCCATGAAAAAAAGGAGTTCCTATGGTGGTCAGTGATGGGGAGTCCAGAGATGGCAGGATGTTCAACCAGCAGGTGAGTTGACAGAAGCCAGAGAAAGAAAGAGAGAGAGTGATACAAGCGTTGACCATTAGGTTTAATTAAGGTCAGCAGCTGAGGGATGTGCTGGGTTTAGGACAGTCTGTTAAGGAATAAGCAGGTTATTAGGAATGAACTATAAATAGGTAATGAGAGCCTATTTTTAGTTTATACAACCATAAAGGGAGGGGGATTTTTTCATACAAAATGTATTATTATTGTTATAGCTATTACATCATTTTACAACTATTAAATAGCAATTATGTTAACATTTTATTATTTTTATTATTTTTCTTGTTTTAAATTTCAGAATATTAGTACCCGTTTTGTTTATATACTTTGTTTTTTATACAGATTGAGTCAAAGTTATACATGTAAATGTGCCCTTCACACAGACAGCGTGAACTGTATCCAACTGGTGTGAATTTTCCCAGCTCCTCAGTCTCCGTCTTCCCAACTTGATTTTCACTGAGATTTACTTCCATATGTGCAAGTAGGTGTTGACTGATTAGTTCCAATTTGTTAGGGAGTACATGTGTTCCTTTTTCCATTCTTGTGATATTTCTTTCAAACAAATAGTTTCCAGTTCCCACCAGGTCATCCAAAAAGATGCCAGGTCAGTACCATGCGTCCTCAAACTACGACCTGCGGGCCACATGTGGCTGGCTGAGGACATTTATCCAACCTGTTGGGTGTTTTTGCCACCGCTGCCTGTCCTGCTTAGCAGCCGACTCGTCTTGGGGCTTGTAGCCTGGCCTTCCAACAGTCTGGGGGACAGTGAACTGGCCCCCTGTTTAAAAAGTTTGAGGACCCCTGTCAGAATCAGATGGCTGAGTAGTGCTCCGTAGTCGGCATATGCCATATATTATTAGTCCATTCGGGTACTGGTGGGCATTTGTGGTGTTTCCACTTGTCTGTGATTGCAAACTGTGCTAATATAAGCATTCAAGTGCAGGTGTCCTTTTTATAAAATGACCTTTTTCCTTTGGGAATATACTCAGCCAGTGGGATTGCTGGATCAAATGGTGGCATATTTTAAGATCTTTGAGGTATCAGCATACAATTTTCCATACAGGTTGCACTAGTTTGTAGTCCCACTGTGCACAGAGTTCCTCATCCACGCCAACATCTGTTGTTTTGGAACTTTTTTTTTTTGAGACAAGAGTCTCACTTTGTCACTCTTGGTAGAGTGCCCTGGTGTCACAGCTTACAGCAGCCTCAAACTCTTGGGCTCAAGCTATTCTCTTGGCAGAGTCTCCCAAGTAGCTGGGCCTACAGGCTCCTGCCACAATGCTTGGCTATTTTTTTAGATAGGAGGTCTTGCTCTGGCTCAGACTGGTTTCAAACCAGTGACCTCAGCCACCAGTGCACCTGGTCCACTTTGGGACTTTTTAATGGGACACATTCTTATTGGAGTTAGGTGATATTTCACTGTGGTTTGGATTTTCACTTCCTTGACAATTAGCAACACTGAGCATTTTTTAACGAGTTTGCTGACCATTAGTATATCTTCATTTGAAATTCTGCTCATGTTTTTTGCCCACTTTTAAAAAGGGTCGATGGAGAAGAAAGTTTTAACTAGGTCTTAAGCGAAAGGGTATAACTAGGTTCCAAACAACTTGTCAGACCTAAAAATGGATGCCAAGGCAGCAAGTATAGCAAACGAAATTATAAAACTATGATGTATCTGTCAATCATGATGTTTCTTGTCTCATTTAGACTATCTATGCCAGGAAGTGGCCTGGGTATTGATAACGATCTATCTGTGGTATAAAAGTGAATCCTGTTTTTCCTCCTTGCCCATTTATAGTTTATGTACGCCATCTCATCAGATAGAAATGTCATAGTAATAGAAATACAGTGGGATGTAGGTATCAGAGATAACGCAACTATGGTAGACAGTAATCGCTGTGTAAAAATAGGATGAAATTGAAGAGCTGGAGATATGAATATGCTTCATTTTCAAAATAGCTATCATTTATTTACTGTTTAATATCAAGGAGGCGATGCCTGCTAAGTACTTTATTAGATTTAATTCTTATAGGAATCCTCCCTCTTCTACTTCCCTATATTTTGAGGAAGCAAAAGGTCAGTTAAAAAGAGCCTCTCTCAAGCTGCCCAAAATTCAGAGCATACTTCTTATTCAATTGACTGAAAATGATGATATAAAAAACAAACTGAGTCATATAACTTATATTCAATGGATGAATTTACCACAGTCAACGCCATTGAAATACAATGGTTACCTTTGGGGGTGGGGGAAGGAGAGTAAGGGGCTATAATTATATTATGCTAGTGTTAGCGTATTCCTTAAAAATCGATACTTAAACATACATTTTTTACTTGATAGTGTAATAATTTATTTGATTGGCTGGTTATCCTGCCCAAGCTTTGTTCTCAGGAGGACGGTCCCTGGTCCATGGTTCTTCATGGGAATGAAGAATTGGAAAGAAAGTCTCATTTTAAGAGCTGCACTAATGTATCAACTTTCTTTTTACTTTGTTTTTTTTTTTTTTTGTTAGAGATTTGAGACACCAAGGCTTGGCTTAGGAGTTAAATGTTACAGCTCTTTGGCTATTTGTGTTTGGATTTACATTTGAATCATTTTACTAACTGAATACAGAGAATTGATTGCAGAACAGTCTTTTGCTAGAATAAATACTGGATATGATGGGTTCTGCTAAAAAGCCACCCCACCCTTCTTTTGATTAGTTTCTTTTCAGCCACAATGATCTTTTTGACCTATTGTGCTTTGAGAGGGGCACAAGGATAAACAGCTCTTGGCATTCTACGGCGTGATCCAACTACTCATGAACTTAATTTCCCTTCAGCATCTATTCCAGCCTTGTTTCCAAAATTCCACAACCACTCCTCAAGGCAATGCTGCCCTGTACTACTGCTCTGATGAGCACATAATCTCATGAAAGTTTTGCCTAACCAATTACTGCCCATTTACACATTTTAAACTTTCTTCTGGATCCCAGCAACAAGTATTGTAAGTAACAAGAAATTTAAGAATCAAGCTTTAGTTCCTGAAAAATGTGATTTAACAAAGAAAAAAGGAATCAGCCTTTCCATATATTTTATTAATCCACTTTATCTGTTACAGATACATTCAACACTTAAGAGGTTCCTGGGAAAGGGGGCAGGGGAGGAAGTAGGCGCCTGGGGTTCTCCCACCTAATGAGCACAAAGTAAGGGTACATGACACATCCTGGGTGCAGGGCACAACTACAACAGGGACTCCACCTAACAAATGTAGATAGTGTAACTAGTTTGTACCCTCATACTAATCTAAAATTTATAAAAAAAATAGTTTCTTGCTTAGCATGTTGGACCAGGTGGAGTTTATTTTCTTTTCCCAGCAAGGCTCAAGGGTAGTAGAATTTAGACCACTCACTGAATAAATGAGAGAAGTGTATTTAAATTCCACTTTCAGTCCAGAAAGGTCAAGAGCAAAGGGGGCTTATGAGTGGAAGGTATTCCATAACTCCACACATTTTCTACATTCTAGTTCTTAGCGCCTAATTCTTTATTGATCAATTTGTTTTCACATTCAAGGTCTGAGAAATTTGACAAATTTGGAATCTGTAAGTCACCAGATATGCTGGATACTATGCTATTGTCTCACATTTTCACATCCACTCTTTTCTTTGAAAGTGTCAATTTGACTTTATTCTTACCTACACTGAATTTTTTTACAAACACAATTTTTTTGGTAAACAGACATAAAATTACTTTTCAATAAACATAAAAATAAGATTAAAAGAATGTTTCGAACGTATTCACATAGGTGGTGAACATGAAGACTCACGACGACACTCCTAACTTTTGATCATTCCACATTGATAATAGCAAAATAAAAAATTGGGAGTAAAATGATTTCCCACATTAGACACCGTAGAAACACCATCTATCCTGAATTATATCGTTGTTTGAACTCATAAGGAATTGATGAATAATAGGTTGCCTTTTGTTTGAGTTTGATTTGTAATTCCTTGGTCACTAGGAGCATTTTGACGTAGTTTTTGGCTCTTCTCTCCCCTGCCCTGGCCAATTTATAGTCTGTCTGTAATACTCGAAATGCAAACTCAAACTTCACTTTTTGTCCAACTGCTTCCACAGCAGGTCTCATGGACAGCAGGTGCTGGTGAGATGCTATGAAATTGAAAGAGTTTGTTCCTTCCGCCCTGCTATGTACCATCTTGATGGGTTTCACCATGTAACTGCATTTTCTTCTGATTTCAGGCTGTTTTCTACCCCCCCCAAATCAGTGTCATTGAGGGTCCTCAAGGATGATAGACTCAGTTGAACGTTACATGTGTTTGAGCCATAGCTTGAGGGGACTCTCTTCTGACGCCCTGAGGTACCAGCACAAACAAAGTACCAGCTCTCTCTCAGAGATTAGAGTGCCTCTTTCTTACAGGTTGCTCTTGCAAGTTTCTAGATTTTAGTGATCAAATCTTCTCTTTATTCTGTCAGACCCAGTGGCCATGGCTTCTTTCAGCACTGATTTGTTCAATGTCAATCCAGAGCCTCCTTTTTACTTTCCGCTGATTCCTCATAAGTGCTCTCTAATAAAATAGGTGTTTGTTTTATTTTGCGCTGTTTACTGTTTTTCCCTAACTAGACCTAAGGATACAACAACTCCTAAACATATTTTGAAGTCTTTTTTTTTTTTTTGGTCCAATTTAGTTTTGCTTTCTAACCCTGACTATCTCTGCCAAATAAATGCACCAAGCTCAGAATTTTTTTTAACAAAATCATAAAATCTCAAAATTCAGCCCATGCCCTGAAGGGTATAGTTAGGGATTTGAGTTTTATCTTCTATCTTTAAGAAGACTGGTGCTGTTAGAAGCAGTCATCTTTCTTATGCCCTTCACATTCTTTATGCCTTTAACAATTCAATTCTCCAAAACCTTTACTTCTTGCCCAGTCACAGTTGAATTATAATTTAATATTTTAGCAGTGCACGCCATGGGCTAACATAGTCCCAGTCTATAATATTGGCTGGATTGTTTTACTTCTTTGAATCTCAGGCAAACCAGAAGATCAGTTCCTCATTCCCCAATTTCCCAAGACATCTGTTCATTTCAGCGTCTATGTTAGTGAAGGTTCTTACACACTAGCAGTGGTAATAAATTCAGACTATTTTTAAAGAACATGAATTAATTAAATGAATATTATTTCACAAAATACCCAGATAGAGTGGACAAACATTCAGAATATGGGAGAGAAAAAAGAGATGATGAATCTGGATCAAAATTTCAGTCACACAACACAAAGGAAACAGTGAGTTGCCGCTGCTGACAGCTGGATGCTTCAGGCTCTGCTGCCAACACTCCAGCGACGACTTCGTGGCTGGTATCTCATCTATTCTGTTCCCCAAATGCAGCTTACTACTAACAGAAAAAAACTGTTTCTGATTCCTTCTCTCATTATCAATAAACTTAAAAAGTAGCTGCCTGAATCAGGTTGCTCAGTCAAAAGCCCATGCCTTATGTTTGCAAAGAAGCAGGTATTTTTAGCCTTAAGAATAGGAAATTTTGTCACCTGTCAAAATTCACAAAATGGAAATGTGTAAACTCTAAGAATAAGGTTTTTTTGGTAAGCAACCAATAGTGAAAACATCTCACACTCACCTTCGGTACTTTTACCTCCCAGTGACTTCCAAAAAGGAGTCCGTTCTCCAAGACCTTTTTGGACTATTAACATGCCCTCTCACGGTTACATTTTTTGTAACACTTTTCTAGTAGTCTGTGAAAACAGGCAGTGGTCAGTTGTAATAATTTTAAACATAGAATTCAGAACCTTTCAAAATGTTCATTTCAGTTTTGCTTTGATCTCCAGGTATGCTCTTCTTATCTGATTTGTACAACTTATTTTTATGGTTCTATGAGACTCTGTTAAAGTTAATCCTTTATGTAAATGGAACACAGAAGCTCTAATGTGGGTACGTTCTTGGAATCTGGGATCACACTGTAGTACTTCAATCTCCATATTTATCATTTACTAACTATTAATCATTTGGCAATTTTCTTAATATTTCAACTCTTTAACTTTCTCAATTGAAAATTGGATTATTCATTGTACCTCTATTATAGGACTATGGTGAGAAATACATTATTCCATATATCTACTGAGCCTAACTTAAAACAGAATGTTTAGCATACATTATTATTAATCATCCTTAATAATATTATGTAACTTTAAAATTGTTGATTTTCTCTAAAATTTTGAAAACATGATCCTCCCCCCCGTAGAAACTTACAGATGAATATGTAAATTAACTACACTTAGATTAAACATAATCCAGTCCCCTTAATATGTAGGCAGATCTAGTCATCTTTCCCTTGTTTCAAGTTTTATTAAATAATTAGTTTAATATGCTGTTGGTGTTATACCGATTACATGGCAATCATAGTAACATGATAATGCTGAAAGAGTAAAATGAAAGGCATCCCCCTGGAAAAGTTTATGTCCCGGTAGGAGAGCAAAGATAAAATATCATTGATTTCTATGCCATATAGTATTCATCTCATGGCGAGCATTCACAGAGCCCTGTAAAGCACAGAAGAGGAACGCTTAAATCACCCAGGTATTCTTAGAAAGCACCAAGAGTGGCTATGAGCCAGGGCTTGAAGAAAAAGAGCTATAAAGGTTAAAGAAAAATGTGGAGCTGGCATTTCTGTCAAAGGAAACTGTATGAATAAAAGAATAGAGCTGTGAAATGATATATTGTATGAGGCATTTTGTAAGAAGAGTGTGGTGTAAAATAGCAAGAAATGAAGCAATATCTATAAAAAGGGGCCAATTCATGGAAGGGCTTATGCATCCTGCTTACAAATTTAGACTTAATCTTTTGGGTGATAGGAGCAATTGAAGAACTTAGGTAGAGAACTGAGTGACAGAGGCAAATTTTGATTTTCAAATAGGTATCCATACTAAAAAGGCATGAATGAGTAATCTGGCTTAGTCACTTACTCTCTGAAGGAGATTGAGAAGTTTGCTCAAATTTCTTGAATTTCAGATTTGTCATTCCTGAAGCTTAAATGAGATATACAATTTTAATAAATTTAAATTTCTCAATTAAAGCAACAGTTTATTTAATATTAGTTCCTGTAGATTTTTAGATGTGTGATGAAGACAGTACTTCTTGGTTAGAAAATGTATGGAATTAATATGCAAACATGATAATTACAAAGCACAGTCAGGATTCAGAAAGGAAAATATGGCAGCTGCACCATCTCCTAGTGAAGGAATGTGTTTCTAAAAGTGTTGGAACAGATGATCAAGAGGATATTCTCAGGTTGAAAGTTGACCATGTAGTGATAAAGCCACCATTGGACAGCCCAGTGAAGAATTCCTTGCAGCAGTTATGGAAAGATGGGTCAAGAAAATCATGCCTAGAGGAAAAAAATGGACATTAAAAAGAAAGACAAAAATAACGTTATGATCACAGTTCGGAATATAAAGAAAATCCAGATACTGCTCTATAATAGCCACTGAATGAATTGCTCTTCTTTAGACACCAAAAATACAAACATACTGCTAAGGGGAACTACAGAGTTGAGGGTTTAGGATAGTAACCACTAATCTTGGAAGAGGTCCCTAACAAGTACTTATTTTAAGAAGATAACATAAATAGGACAGGAGAATGAAAAAATGGAACTTTCTTCTGTTTTATTTATTCGTCTATTTTTTACTTCAAATTATAAGAGGGAACAAATTTGTAGGTTATGTTGTTCTCACTTCCAAGGTAAAGTTCAAGTTGTAGAAGAGCCCCTCACCCGGGGGGGGGGGGAGCGTGTTGAATACCCTAACATTGTGCACATTAGCTGAGGTCCCACTAATCACTGTCCCCACTTCTCTCCTTCCTCACCCCTCACCCCTTGCTAGACTATATTTGTGTTTTATCTTTTATGTGAGTGTGTATATATTGGTTTCATATTAGTATTGAGTACATTGGATACTTTCCCTTTCCATTCTTGAGATATTTTAGTACATTAGATACTTTCTCTTTCCATTCTTCAGATATTTCAACTTTATCCAGGTAAACATAAGAGATGTAAAGTCTCCATTTTTTTTTTATTGCTGAATATGTATACCAATAGAGTGTCATGGCATCATCATAGCTTATAGCAACCTCAAACTTTTGGATTCAAGCAACCCTCTTGCCTCAGCCTTCCTGAGTAGCTGGGACTATAAGCTGGCTAGTTTTTCTATTTTTAGCAGAGACAGGGCCTTGCTCTTGCTCAGCCTGGTCTCAAACTACTAATCTCAAACAATCCACCTATCTCAGCCGCTCAGAGTGGTAGGATTACAGGTGTGAGCCACAGAGACCAGCCATCAATGTGTAATTTATTAACTATTTTTTTCCGACATGTTTATAATATATTGAAAGGTTATTAAATGGTCTACAATCAAACAAATCATTTAACTTTTGAATTGAAAAATTTATTTCAAAACAATGATTAAATAAGCACATAAACAAATTTACAGAGAATCAAGTCAGAAATTATAAAATGCAACTCAGAAAGAGAGAATAATTCAGAATTTCTCTGAACTGAACACACAAGCCATTACTTTCAAATTAAATACAGAAGGCAAGCAGGATGAGTAAAACAATTCATTACTAGAACTTTATTTTAAAACTTCATCATGGGTTAAAAAAAAAAAAACATATCCAAAAGACTTGTAGATTTTTTTTTAAAGCAGGTAATCTATACTGGAACAAAAATTAAATTAGGATTAGATATCTTACTGGATTTCTAGACCAAGTATAAATGTCTTTAAAATTCAGAAAGAACTTGATTTTACTCAGAGGATGTTGCCCAACTCTCAATTGTCAGAATCAACAGGACGCATGGCTGCAGTGGCCCATAGAGGCAGTGAGGGGATTCCTGCAAGGAACACTCCAAACCATCCCAGGGTGAGGCAGCTGGGATTCCAAAGAAAGAAGCATTAAATATCAGGGTAGGACCGGGCATGGTGGCTCACAGCTGATGTCCTAGCACTTTGGGAGGCCGAGGTAGGTGAATTGCCTGAGCTCACTGGTTCGAGGCCAACCTTAGCAGAAGTGACAGGCAGGCATTGTGGTGGGTGCCTGTAGTCCCAGCTATTCGGGAGACTGAGGCAAGAGAATTGCTCGAGTCCAAGAGTTTAACATTGCTGTGAGCTATGACAACATAGAACTCTACTGAGGGCGAAAGTAAAACCCTTGTCTCCAAATAAATAAATATCAGGGGAATCAGTCCAGTTATCAGGGGAACTCACGACAGAGGGTTGCACTGGTCCTTGCTCCAGAAGTAAAAGGAGATGTTCCACCTGGATATGCCACGTAAGGAGGGGGTTACATTGGGAGTTTAAGGAATTTGGCTCAGGGGTTGAATGGTATATATGTGTGGAGCAACAGAAACACAGATATCCTAGTGCTTCAGTCAGCAACTGAAACAGCTTCATCAGTGCATGGGGATGTTCAAGGCCCTGGCTTGTGTTCAAGACTGCAGGGAAAAAACATACTGGTGGTCAGGTCACAGGTTTGTTAAGGGACTTTGTGTTTCTCCTTCAATAGAAAGAACAAATGTTGAAGAAACTTGGAGACCCTACAGAGGAGCCAATAAAGACAGTCATTCTCTGTAACACAAAGATAAGAAAGTATAGCTTCCTTATATTCACTAATATTCATTCTAAGGAATTTTTTTCTTTGTTTCATTCTAAGGAATTTCTAAATATCAGTCTTTCAAAAACCAGTCTACTTTGATTAAAAACTAAGAAAATATTATACTTACATAATTGCAAATACGGTTTGCCATGGAGCTCCGATAGTGTCAACACAAAGGAACTTTAGTCCCTTAGTGCTCAGATACACTAGCCTAGATTGGTTCTATTTTTAGACTCATCTCTCTTTGTAGCAATAGGCTTATAGAAATTCTCAAAACGCTAAATCCAGAATTATTAAGAACAAGAAAAATAGGGTGGTGCCTGTAGCTCAGCGGGTAGGGTACCAGACACATACACCCAAGCTGGCGGTTTCAAGCCTGCCCTGGGCCAGCTAAACAGCAATAACAACTGGAACAACAACAACAAATAGCTGGGTGTTGCGGTGGGCGCCTGTAGTCCCAGCTACTTGGGAGGCTGAAGCAAAAGAATCACGTAAGCCCAAGAGTTGGAGGTTGCTGTAAGCTGTGACATCACGGCACTCTACAAGGGTGACATGGTAAGACTCTGTCTCAAAAAAAAGAAGAAAAATAACAACTAATCTATATGCACAATTGAAGTTATTTAGTTTACATACTCTTATATAAGTCAGCTGGACCCAGAAAACTGCTATTGCTTTCTTCTCATATTTAGTCCCACTCTGGTCCTTGTGGTTGGTTCAGTCACCGCAGCAAAATGGATGATATGAACTTAAAAAGAAATCAAGCTTTTAAAGAACTAAAGTTAGTTTTTGTTGTTGTTGTTGCAGTTTGGCCGGGGCTGGGTTGGAACCACCCTCGGTGTATGGGGCTGGCGCCCTACTCACTGAGCCACAGGTGCTGCTCCTAAAGTTAGTTTTATTCAGATCCTTGCTGGGGATGACAGCCTGGAAAGAATCTTTCAGAGAGTTTTTGCCACACTGCTCCTCATCAGTGTTTCAGTTTATACCTTATATACAGGTTGTAGAGGTTCTTCATGACCTCTATATTAAAACAAAATTTTGTCTTCATATTTTAATTCAATTTTCATTAAATCCTAACTGTATACATCATGAGGTACAATGTGATATGATATACAGTGTAGAATGCTTAAATCAAACTGATGAACATAAGCATCACCTCACTTACTTATTTTTTTGTGGTAAGACATTTGTAATTTACTCTTAGTTGTTTTCAAATGTATCCTTGCATTATGCACATAGGTGAGATCCCACCAAATACCTTCCTTCCTCCCTCCACTTGCTCTCCCCTCCCCTCTCCTCACCCTCCTCTCCCCTCTTTCATTCTGGACTATATTTGTCTTTTGCCATTCATAAGAATGTTTAAGTGTTTATAGATTGGTTTCATAATAGTATTGAGTACATTAGATACACTTTCCCCCTATTCTTGAGATACTTTATTAAGAAAAATATGTTTCAGCTCCATCGAGGTAAACATAAAAAATATAAAGTCTCCAAAAGTGTGGGTGCCAGTGTCCATCTAGTTATAGATTACAGAGACGTAATTGTTAATATTGTCAGCCATTATGTTATACACAGGAAAAGGGGAAGCCTGATCAGAAAAGGCAAAGGCTGATCATTAAATTTATCTTTTCTAAAAATGCAGTGATTCAGCCTAAAGGGGAATAGGTGTGCCATTTGCTTTGCATCTTCAAGGTGTCCTGAGGGCTACACTCAGTCACTGAGTCAGAAGTTTGTGAAGTACCACTAATAAGAGTGAGCAGACACTCTTATGAGCTGACTGTGTGGCTGGCTAGAGGTAGACATTTGCTGCTTTGTCTCACAAAGGCTAAGGATTGGGTCTCATAAGGCAAATCAAGATATCATCAGGAAAATAAGTATAAAATGATACAACTTGGCTAAAATCAAGAAACCAAAACCTTTGATCCAGCTGGTGATAATAAAATTATCCGTAATCTGGAAATAGTGTAAAGAAAAGTGATCTGATCTGTTTAACATAATTCTGGGATCTCAACTTTGTCCAACTCGTTCTTTACTATTACTCAAAGTTCCAAATTTAGTAAACTATCATTTCAACTTGTATTTTTTTGTCCAATAGAGATATAAATGACTTCTGTCTTATAACAAAAACAAAGGTTATGGCTTATGACCTTGTAGGTCAATAATCAGTTTTATACCAAGCTCAACACTCTTACGCTAACATTCCTTTATTAAATTGTACGCAAATGCCCCAAATGATTTTTGGACCAATATTAATATCTTACTATTATCCTTATTCACTGATATGTTGAAGAATCTATTTGAAATATACATTTTAATATTTGCAGGAAAGCTATGATTTTGCATTTTGGAAAATTATACTGTAAAACCAACATTCACACATATCCTGTATCCTATATACGTTTCCAGAAATGTCCCTGGCAATGTAAATACCACTCATCCCCTCCTCAAAGTTTCATCTTCTTCACTGCATCTATCTCCTTCGCTGGGTGTGGCCTTTTTAAGTAAACAGAGAATATTCCTCCATGTAGTCTAGAAACATTCAATAATTGTAGGATAAAAAATAGTAAAACAGCATTTTAAAGAAAATTGAAGAAAAGAATTTTTTGCAAACAAATTATTCATTGTTTTATAGTTCATTTCCTGCTTGAAAGAACAGTATGAACTTTTTTGCTTTGATTAGTAGAATGAGTTCTAGACATTTTTCTGGAGTGACCATCTTTGTCCATTATTGTCACTCCACCCCTATGCCTTTTGGTTCTGGCCTCTTATGTAGTGTTGACCTTGACCGCATCTGAGAAGAGAAACTGAAAGGACACATATTTTGCTCACTGAATCTAACATCTTACGTCCTGCTGGTTTGTGTACAGGTGTCTTTGTTTGAGTGTGATGACAGCAGGTATGAAAAGGTGTTATAATTGCTGAGTAGAGGAACAATCACTCTCTCTTAACACCAGAAGTCAATAAATAAAGCCAGATACTGTGTTAGGTCATGGTTCCTGATTCCCGGGCTGGAACTTGGAGCACCTGTTTCCTAGCAACAGTTCTTAGTTATATGCTCCCTTCTCTAGACTCCACTTTAATGACTTCCACTGAGGCATCTGCCTTAGGCAATTTGAGACTGTGGTCTGGGACAAGGAGGCACAGTTAATCTGCTCTTGCCCCTGCTTTTTGCACTTAGACAATAAAAATAATTATCCTTCAATCTTCCTGGCAGTATATAATGAGAGATTCATGAAAAAGGCCTATGGGAATCTGGTTTCTCTCAAATCTCAATCTTACTGCCTATTTGGTTCTGGCTTTTTCAACTCTGCTTACACTGAGAAGCTTTTTGTTAAATAATTTAGCTTTTAAATACCTACAAGGATTTAGGTTACTACATTCACAGCCATGCTACAGGGTTGGCCAGAGGCAAAAATTGTGACTTTTCTTTCAGATGAAGCAATTCCACCCAATTCCTATTTATTAATAGGATATTAGTGATTTTATTAGTAGGGAAAAGCTAACAACCAACTCTAGCATCCTGAATTTTCCATAGCAAATCCTATATTCACAGTCATGGTTTATATTGCAAAATATAACAACAAAACATGTGTTCATTTCCTAACAGGTAACAAGAAGTACAGCATCTGACTTGGGATCAGTATGATTCCCATTGTCTTCTACACCATTAGTAATTTTAGCTAGGCAAGTCAAACTTCAGAGTCAGTCAATTTGTGATACCAAATTGGAGCACCAATTAGGATGGTTACTGACAGTGAATAATTAGCTGGAAATGACACAATAGAAACTTTTTTTTTTTTTTTACACATTGTATTCCTCTATTAGGGCTGTAGCAAAATAGCAGAAACTGGTAACTTATAAATAACAGAAATCACCAGATGCTCCATAGCTCAGGCCTGTAATTCCAGCTACTTGAGAAGCTGAAGTGGGAGGATTGCTTGAGTTCAGAAGTTAGAGGCTCAGGGATCTATGATCATGCACCACACTCTAACCTGGGTACTACCCCATTTCTAAAAATAATTAAAAATAGTAAAACCCTAGATTTATTTTCCATCATTATGGAGGTTTACATTTTTAAGAATAAAGTGGCAGTGGATTTGGTATCTGAGAAGAACCAGTTTCCTGTCATAGGTGGAACCTACTCACTGTGTCCTAGTGATATTGGAATTTTGTCTTCAGTAGGTCCTTGGTCTCATGATTCAAAGACTGAATCCATGGACCACAGGTCAGTGGTAAGACAGGATTTGTTTTACAGAAAAGAATACAGAGACAAAACACCAACACTCCTGGCAGAGAGAAAAATCCAAGTGGGAAGAAAGCTCTCTCTCTCTCTCTGTCTGAGCTCTTTGTCTAGGGGCATATATAGTCTGGTGGGTCCTTTGTAATTACATTAGGCCAGGACTTGGTAACAAATGAATGGATACAGTCCCTTCCCCTAGGTCAAGGTGAATGCATTAAGGAATGGATACAGTCCCTTCCTCTGCGGTAAGATGAATGAGTGTATTAATGAATTGATATAGTCCATTCCTGAAATTGGCCAGCTCTAGAAAACTTACATGTAATTGACCTGGCCTTGGAAACTTACAAGGAATTGATCTAGGTGTAGTAAATGGGGTATTCCCTGTTCAACCATAGTGCATGACTCTAAGGCGCTGGTGTCTCCCCTGCAGTTATTTGACCCCTCTGGCTGCTGGAGCCTCCTGCTGCCCGCCACCCACTTTCTCTGTGGCTGCACCAACAGCACCAGGGTTGAGGTGAAAGGTCCTCCCCTCTGCTCCATTGAGCTGGCTGGGTGCTACCTGTCCTGTATCACTAGCATAGAGGGACAGCCATAGCAGCTCACAGCTCTCTGTGGTTTTTTTAAAAGAACATTAATCTCATTCATAAGGATCTAGTCTGCTGACCTAATCACCTCCCCTAAACCTCAAGTCTAACACCATTACCTTGAGGGTTGGTTGTGTTGGAAGGACGCAAACATTCGGACTATTGAACTCACCATTATTTTGGACACCCAGGTGTAGTTTTATTATTTGTTTGTTTGTTTGTAGATGGACTCTCACTCTGTTGCTCAGGCTAGAGGGCTGTGCTGTCAGCCTGCTTCACAGCAACCTCAAACTAACTCCTGGGCTCAAGTGATACTCTTGCCTCAGCTTCCCAAGTAGCAGTGCTTACAGGCATCAGCCACAATACCTCACTTTTTCTATTTTTAGTAGTGACAGGGTCTGCTCTTGCTCAGGCTGGTTTAGAATTCCTGAGCTCAACAGATCGTCCTGCCTCAGCCTTCCAGAGTGCTAGGATTACGGTGTGAGACACCACACCTGGCCATATACCTTGGATTTTTTAAACATTTTGCTCATGATTATCTTTTATTTCGGGGTCATTTATTTTTTACTATAATTGATACTGTGTTTTATTTTTATTATAAATATGATACTAACATGTAACAATTAACTCTTCAACTTTTAACTTCAAAATAAAATACAACTTTTAAAAAAAAATAGGCTGGAAAAAATGATTTCTAAAGAGACAGAAAGCAAGAGAGAAGGAAATACATACACTGGTCTGGCACTTTATCCTAGGACAGCCAAAAATAAGTTAATTCATCAAAACACTGTGAAAATAAACATTTCAAATGTTGTCTCTTTTATAAACTCTTCATTTAAGTGCAAGGATTGAAATAATAATAGTGTTGTTCTCTTATAAGGCTTTGATGAGTTTCAGTTCTGTCTCCATATTTTATGTCCAAATACAACAGGGGTGACTTTCTCAGCCTCTGCGGGTTCCAGACAAGACAATGTGTAAAGACACTTCTCTGAAGCCCTCTACACTACATTTGAAAGTGTAAATTGTTGAGAACATTGTCAACAGCTTTAATTTTCATAAACAAAAGGTGATTTAGTCTACAAATACTCTTTATGCCCATAGTTGAGACAAAATTATCTAAAAATAATGCTTTTGAAGTGCAAGACTATTCAGTCCTTTGTTAATATTGCCAGATATTATAGAGGGATACATTTTGTAATGGCATCTAGAGTAACTCTTATAAACAATACTTTCAAATGTCACATTTGGCATTAAAGTTCTATCAATTAGCTCTATCAGAGGACACCAAACCGCTTGTTCCCTTATTTCTATTTTTCTGGGTTTTATCAAAGTTTAATATGACTGGCATGATTATGAATTAGAATTGAGTATATATATACATATATATATAGTGTATATCTATATATATATACACAATAAATTGCTTAATTTATTTCTTATATCTGTAGTAAGGTAAATTTTATTTTAAAATTTTCAGAAAAATGTTTTGAAGAAAATTGAAAATGTTTATAATGAACAAAAGTGATATAACCTTAAATATCGATAACATGCTGGTGAAGCTAAGTTTAAATTTAAAACTTAAATTATAATGGACAATAAAGTCTGCAATATCAATGCTATAGTTAATATTTTCTGTAAGGAGTTCTTGAAACATTGCTTAAATCGTTACGAATTTTGAGTCATATGCAATCTCCTAATAATTTCTTCATTATAGTATGACAGCATAGGTTCTTTGCCCATCATAATTACTCAGAAATTATTTATCAAAATATATTGTGACCTTGTAAGACTAGGTAACCCTTCACCAAATCCCTATTCTCTACATCCTGAGTGTAATATACAGACTACAATTATGTCTATCCCTTGCTGTATCCCTAGTTGCGAATCCCTAAGTTTTGGCGACAGAATGTAGGTAGGGACACTGTTTACCACCTTAAGTTCTAACTTGTCAAAAACGTCCCACTCTGGCATGCTTTTCTCTTCTATAGTGATTTTAAAGCCACGTGTCAAACAGGTTGGAGCTAAAAAGTTGAAAGATAGATTCTAGGTCTCTGAATTTCTACTGGGAGGAAAATTGGCTTCTCCATCAGAAGTATCTGATGTTGGACAATGATGTGAGTGACAAACATTGTTCTAATCATTTTTAAGTCATCAAATATTATTGGATATGTTGCTTCAACTAGTATTATTTTATTAATACAGACCCTATTTAAAATAAGAAACTCTATTCTCCTTTACTCGGAGTTAATAATGTCATCCTTCAGAGCCCCAAATCTCTCTATATATGATATCTAAGATATAGATGGTGTTCTTTTTTTTCTGTAGATGTTGTTCTGAGAGCTCCTAGTGCTCTCTCCTGTCCCTCATTTTGAGAAAATCACTTTTGTAAATACTTGCTCCTACACAAGGGTTTTTGGGTGTGTGTTAGTTTCCAATGGCTGCTATAGCAAACAACCAGAAATGGGTGGCTTAAAACAATAGGAAATTCTTCTCTTACAATTTTGGAATCCAGACCAAAATTAAGTTATCAACAAGACTAGGTTTCTTCCTGAGACTCAGTGGAAGAGTCCTTCCTTGCCTCCACAAACCTTTCATGGTTGCTGGCAATCTTTGGCATTCCGGGGTTTGTGGATACATTGCTCCAATCTCTGGTCCATATCCACACGGCCTTCTATCCCATGTGTATGTATTTTTGTGGATGAATTTCTTCATTCCTGTAAGAATGTCAGTCATTTTTGATTTAGGAACCATCTTAATCCATTGTGACCTCAGCTTAATTTGATTACAACTGTATTTCTAAAGATGGTTACAGTTAAGGTACCAAATAGACATCATGAATTTGGGGAGAAGGCTCTGAAATCTGGGACAGTGTGGAAGGAAATAAGAAAAGGGTTAGAGAGATGTTTTGGTAGGATAAGTGTGCATATAACATTCAGAATAAATTTCCAAATGAATAGTATCATAAAACTCCCCTATGTTCCATAATAAAAATAAATGAAGGGTGCAAATTGAGATAGGGAAGATATCAAGAGTGGCCACTATTATGTCTGATAATGATCTTGCTATACTGCATTTTATTTGGGAACTTTTTTGGAGTCAAGATTCTGGTTCTTAACTTCTTGATTTTGATTCAATTTTTTATTCATATTGGATCAGACTTTTAGAACTTAACTTCTATTTTCTAACTCATAAAAACTATCACAACATTACTTTGTAAAATCATTAAGTTATGTAATATCAGTTTATAAATTAAAAATAAAAGTATAAATGGCCAGAAAATCAATTATTTTATCCAAAACTTCATCTCATGATGATTAAATGTAAAATGTTGAGTTGCATAACAGACTTCAAAATGAGCTGATGTAATGACACATGTATTTATCACTTACCATCCTCACAACCTCTCTTCAGTAAATAAATATATATGTTCTCTCTTTTGTCAGTCTGGGAACTGACATTGTGGGTTTTGAGTAAACTAAAATAAAAAAAAAATTATGCTTGTGTCAAAGAAGATATAATAAATTTGTTCCATAAATATTAAATCAGTATCTATTACGTGTCATGCCATAGGCTCAACACTTAGCATATATGGTTGAATAAATTGTCCAAGTGTACTTGTAGATTTTCTGTCTTCTTTGCTAATTAGCTTAGACATGTACACAGGAAAACACTCTAATTATAGCTAAACCTTTCTCTCTGTAAGTGAAGGATATTAGCTTTCCCAAGGTACATATTTAAGCCAAAATAATACTCTAATATGTGAAATGAAATACATGAGCTCAGTTGTTTTTCTGCTTCGATTTTATGATACTTGATTCACTTGTACATATAGTTATAGGAGTAAATTGGTTGTAATTGGGTGTTTTGAAATCTAGGCCAGCATTTACATGAAAACTAAATTATTATTCTCATTCTCCTTCGTCCTACAAAAGTGTAAACCAAACGATCAACATTCAAGAGTGACTCTAAATCTACTTTTAATTTTTGGAAACAGATGAGTTTGCATGAATTATTGTCTATAACAATTTTTCTCAAATTAAGTCAGAACCAACTTAAATTTAAAAATGGATAATCAATTTAAAATTTACAAAGGGGTAATCATTTTTTTTTTTTAAATCTAGACATAGGAATGAAGAGACTTTATTTCAAAAGACTACTTCATATGTATTAGACAAAGAATGAGAATTTGGTGAGTTTCTATCTACCATTGTGATAGATAGACAGGTGGGTCATTCATGAATCTAAGTTAAAAGGGATGGATGGTTATTTGCAAACCCAATGGGGAGCTGGAATAACTAATGTAGAATTGTTGCAGTAACCATTTTCAGAAATTCACAGTGTTTGAGGGATTATTACATTCTTATAAATGTAAGAATCTATAATTCAAACAGAAATTACAAACCAGGCAGTTGGAGAGAAGAGTTAGAATTACAACCTCATAGTCCTCGTGGAAAAAGCCTACTTCTCTACTAGTTATAACTCCAGGCTTTCTAAAGCCTTTCTTAACGTCCCTCGGCTCCCTGGGTTTCTTTCTTGCAGAGGTTTTCAGTTTATATAGAGTCTGTATTTCTCTCTCAGGCTCTGAGAAATGAAAAAGAATGGGATATGATGAAATAAGTAACTGATACTGAAATATGTAGAATTCATTTTTTTGAATCTGGCAAAGAGAAACTAAATCTTGCTATATCATCCCCACTTCTGTATTATGCTGTAGTATGAAATGGATATTTGGTCTATGTTTCTGGTATAAATTCTCATTTTTTTTTTTTTTTGTAATCAATGCATCATTCTAGCCAACGAATTGTATAATGTGATACCTGGTAGACATGCCTAAAAATTAAAGTGGCTACAGACATTCTTTCTTGGTTTGTATATAAAAAAGTCTAAATATGATACTTCTGAAAATATATTTAAAATTGAGCTCAAAGGGATGCTTAAGAAGAGAAAAATATGAAAACTTACATATCAGTAACCAAAGTAAATATTACAGTACAAGATTTTGTGGCATCTCTGGGCCATGTTTCAGCATGTGCTCCTTCCAGCTTACATAGGAATAAATTGAAGAAAACAATGATTTCAACTGGCACACAATAAGAGTCATTTCAGCAACTGCCTTTATTTCTGTACTTTTTTGGAGGGTATCAAAAACAGTAACTTGCTTAATATTGGGGTCATTGATCAAAGTAAATCACTTTTAATAACCCAAGCTCTAGAGTGTCTAAAATGGTTTAATGATAATCTATATAACTTTTGAATATTCAAATTTATATACACCTTATAAGTAGCAATTTTAATAAGTAACTAATTAGCAATTAATACAAGTAAAATGGAAAGAACAAAATAATGCTCTGAATTTTAGAATGAAATAACAACAAAAACCAGTGACCACACATTTCCTTATATCTCTATGAGACAACATTTTATGTACATCAGTAATTGCAAATTTTAGTTTATTTGGGGAAAAATATTAGTTTAACATTTTTGAACTCATTGAGATGACAAGGCATTTGGCTCCTTTTGAGAAATGAAGGTCAGAACAATAAATCAAAATCTTATACCAGATTTAATTATTTATTTGTACCTTAAAATATAATAAACATGTGCAGAGTATGAGTTTATATGTATTAAAATACATACGATATAAAAATGAAAGAATGCTATTTACTTATAGGCTATTTATTTTCAAGAGAGATAAACAGTATTTGCATAAATCTTTTCTTAAGTTTTGAATACCAATTAATCTTTTAAAAATCTCTTGTCACATGACCTGACCACCAGTTGAAAGCATAAAATATGCTGAAGAACAACACTGTTTTCAATTAAGGATTAAAATGCTATTTTACATGTGTTACACAATCAAGTACCACTTTGAAAGTACAGGATATTTTCCTGTAGAAATGATTATGACTGTAGATAATGATACAAATTTTGGTTCCTAGGGGGAGAAAAAAATCCACATTGCCCAGAGGTTGTGCTTTAAAATTTTAGTATGGATTTTTATCCATCTGGAGCAACTCTGTGTATTTTGCAAAATAGACATGGGTTTGCATTTATAATTACTGCTTTGAAACTGCCATTATAGATTAACATTTCTGTAACTTTTAATTACATTTTCAGCTTGTTAAGGTGAAAAAGTTCCCCAACCAACTAGATGTGTATTTGGGGTTTTATATCCACATTAAATGGATTAAGTAAAATTTTTATTAAAGTATAACTTTTTTCTTTCTTTTATTAAGGAAAAATAGCTCAAATATGTCGTCCTTACTGACATAACTCACTAAAGTATTGTGGGGAAGATTTGCAACTTCAATAATCTTCTGGTGTATCCAGACTTATTTAGTGACTACCAATAGGTGACTGTTTTCATTATTTTGATTTGTCATATTCTATTCTTTAAAAGAGAAGGTAGATGTGAAAACATTAATGAGTGAAACAAAATTGAGGTAGTAGACTATTCTACCTCAAAACTATAGACATTTAAGGAATAACAAATACTAGCTATGATTTATTGTACAGATGAAAATGTACTAATATTAAAATAAGGCACTAAAATTTAAAATTTCAGTTAATTAAAGAAAAAAAAACAAGACAAAGGGAAAAAGCTGTTTGCCTGAGAAATGGGTTCGTGTTGAATATATCCCCACAAAATATATAAGACTCTTACAAATCAACAAAAAAAGAAAGCAAGAAAAATATGTAACTTGAAGAGAAACTTCAGAAGTTGAGACATACAACTGGCCAGTGAATACATTAAAAAGTGCTCAACATAATTGGACATAAGAATAATGCAAATTAAAATTATAATGAGCTACCCATTCCCATTCAGTAGAATGCATAAAATTAAAAGGAGCACCAGAAAATGGGTGAAGATATGGAGCAAACATCTTGCTCATACCCTGTTGCCAGTAGGATTACTAAGTAGAACAGTTATTTTGGAGAAATAAATTAAGAAATGAAACTTACCCTTTTAGATATTTATACAAAAGCAAGAAATTTTATATTTTACAAAATATTTATACAGTAATTTTTAGCCTCATCTTATTCATAAGATTCAAAAACTTGAAATAAGCCAAATGCTCATTAATAGAATAGATAAACAGATGGTGGTGTAATATGCCAGAACATTATTTATCCATAAACAAGAGCAAACTATGTATATATAAAACAGCATGGATAAATTCTCTTTTGTATACTTTAATCTATTTATATAAATAATTTAAATTATTTATCTACTTTACATTTTTATTTATTTAAAATAAATGTATTTTATTTTTATAAAATTTATTTTATTTTAAGTAGATTCAGCTATTACAAGAGCATATTTGTTACATGGATGAATTGCATAGCAGAGAAGTCTAAGCTCTTAATATCTCTGTTACCTGACTTGTGTACACTGTACCCAACAGATTATTTTTCATCCCGCACCTTTCTCTCTTTGCCTCTTCTGAGTCTCCAATGTCTGTTAAGTGCCTATATAACCATGTACAACCTTTGCATAGTGCCCACTCATAAGTGAGAACACATGGCATTTAGTTTTTTGTTTGTAGGTAGCTTCACTTATAATAGTAGCCTCCAATTCAATCCAAGTGAGATGCACATATGTGCCACAATGTCTTAATCCACTCATCAGTTGACAGGCACCAGGGTGGATTCCATGTGTTTGCAATTGTGGATTGTGCTACAGTGAACACATGAGTACAGTTGTCTTTTTGCTATAATTATTGCATCCCTCTTAAGTGTGTGCCCAATAATTGGATGGCTGTGTGTAATAGTAGGTCTACTTTTAGTTCTTTCAGAAATCTCCATACTATTTGCCATAGAGGTTTACTAATTCACATCTCCACCAGCAATGTTCAGCATGCCTTTTTCACCACATCCACACTAGTATCTCTTGTTTTTGGACTTCCCAATAATGGCTATTGTGACAGGGTTGGGTGGTGTCTCATGTGGTTTTAGTTTATGTCTTGTTACTTTTACGTTAATCACCCACTATTAAAGGCAACCACAGTTCTGACTTCTGTCACCATAGGTCACTTTTATCTGGTCTTAAACACTGTATGGGTTACATATGCTCTTTCTTGTGAGGGGTTCATTTTGCTTTATCTGTCAATGGTTTCTTTCTTTTTATTACT
Organism: Galagoides demidoff; assembly: GCA_963574575.1. NCBI lineage: Eukaryota > Metazoa > Chordata > Mammalia > Primates > Galagidae > Galagoides > Galagoides demidoff. Next base: position 5,278 of record CAUYQV010196638.1, on the reverse strand, counting down.
GAGTAATTTTCACTTGTATTAATATAACACAATATACTATGTCTTTACATACTCTACTGAGAGTCCTCTAGGGGTATTATGAATAATCTTGCTAGAAAATTCTTGTCCAATTCTTACTGTGGACATAATGCTTTTGTTTTTGGGAGCAGTGAATACCTAATAGTAGAATTCCTGGGTCATATTGTAGGTAAATATTTATCAGTATAAAAAACTGCCAAATTTTCAATTTTTCATGAATTAAATTCTCTTTATAACCTCTATATAATTTCTATAATTTCTCCAAGAATACCTTACACTTGACCATAAGGTCAGAACAAAAGGAAATAGCTGATATGGATAATAAAGCTAACTCTTAGATCATCCTAGTGAATGTTTAGCAAGTGTCTTTTATCACTACTGGCAAAAAAATCTTCCCATCATGACCAGTTTTGAGCTATCAACATGATGTCAACCAGCTCTCCAAATTCCTGAAGATTCCTGCAGAAGCCAGTTTCAGCATTCAACTAGTCCTATCATTTTATTTTAGCAAAAAGAAAAATAAAACTAGACAACTTACCACACCAGTGGGCATATCTCTTCCCCAAATCTCTCTGAGGACACAGAATAGATAAATAGGAATGTTCACTGAATGCTGATTATATCCCAGAACTATAAATAGAAATGCTATTATCATATATATATATGAAGAAACTGGGGCATAATTAAGTAAAAAGCTTTCCCAATGTTCCACATCTAGTAAATGGTGGAGCCAACATTTCTACCCAAGTATTCTAGCTCCAAAATTCACATGGTAAACTTCAAATTATTGTGTAGCCTCTGTTCTTCTAGGTACAAAATAAGATATATATATTTTTTACTGCTGAAATGCTATTTTATAAACTGCTTAAACTCCTGATTTATTGAAAGCATAGATTATTGATACTGAAAATGATTTAATTATGATTTATTCAGGCTTTATGGAACTGATATAATGTTAATCTGTTAAAGTAACTCATTTATAATTATATACAAAGACAAATTTGAAATCCAGATTCAAACCATCTTGAGGAAAGACTGACACTACATTGAATTCAAAAGCAATTCAAGTTAATGTATCATTACCTTAAGTAATTTCTCAAAATGACCTGGAAAGTTGGAAAAAATTATATTTGTTTATTCATAAAATTTATGCATGTAAAACAAACTATTCTGGTTTTGAGAAGATATATATACACACACACATGGTTGTGTGTGTGTGTGTCTTTCCTGCTGAATAAAAATTATGTCTCAAGTTCACCAAAGTTTATCTCATGGACAAAACTGAAATGTCAGCTCTCTTTAGTAGGAAATGATCCCTAAATGTCAGCTCCCCAAGCAAGTCTGACTTGTGCCCTACAGATAAAGGCCACAGAAGAGCACTTAACCTTGTCTAAAACCTTTGCTGGCCCCCAAGGTGCTCACGATAAGAAGACGCCCTTCTGAGCTCTCATTACTTTCAGCTTCACATCTTAAATGTTTTCATGTAAAGGGTGTCAAGTGGGAAAGCCATTGGGTCTCTTTAATGTCTTTACAGTAGTCAAGAATTCCTAAAGCTGAGCGAAACTTCAGATATATTTGATTTATCTTTATACAAATGAACGTAGAACATGGTAGAATTGTACTTTTTTTTTTTTGAGACAGAGCCTCAAGCTATCCCCCCTGGGTAGAGTGCTGTAGCATCACAGCTCACAGCAACCTCCAACTCCTGGGCTCAAGTGAGTCTCCTGCCTCAGCCTCCCAAGTAACTGGGACCACAGGCACCTGCCACAATGCCCAGGTATTTTTTTTGGTTGTAGCCATCATTGTTATTTCGACAGGCCTGGGCTGGTTCGAACCCACCACCTTAGGTGTATGCAGCTGGCGCCTTAGCCACTTGAGCCATAGGCACCGAGCCAGAATTTTAGCTCTCCTTTTCTGTTTTTATACTTTCAGCGTTTTCCAAACTTCAAGATCTAAACTTCCCCAAAACTGCATATTTCCTACATGCAAAGACAGCCCTTTACATATTTTAAAGTTTGACTCCTATGGCAATTTTCAGCACATTAAGAGCACAAAATCTATTTAATGCATTAAATATTAAAGAAGCCTTTCTTCCCCTCATGTAGAAGAAACTTGGCCTTTGTATACAACATTGCATGTGTTGTATGTCTAATTATTTTTTAAAGCTTTGTTAGGAATGTAGTGTGAATAAAACATGTAGTTTGATTAATTAGGTTACAATCCTGGCCCTGTCACTTGTTAGTTACCTAACCCAAAACAAATGATTTAAATGTTTATAAATTTAAATTTGTCCCATATAAAATGAGATAGTGATATTGAGTTTCATAGGATTTGCTTTGTATCATCATGTGTATGTAAGAATAATCAACAATGCCTGAAATATATGTGCTTCTTACATATTTGCCTTCTATTTTGCTTTCCCAAATAATATTATGCTATATCCTCAGTCTCTAGAATAGCATCTAGTATGTAATACACTCAGGACATAGTACACTCACAGTAAATATTTAACACTCAGTGTCACTATGTTTGGTGCCACAGCATATGTAGAAAGGTATATATGGTATTGGGTACCTGGTTGGAGATGTGAAGTGTATATTCCTTCTGGTCTGTCTTCACTCATACTTCCCCTTATCTATAGTCACATTGATACAAACATTCCCAAACCTCATAATCACACAAATCTATTTCTACTTTTTCTAGTCTTCTTCACCTGTGGAATTTTTTAAATAGTAGCTCTCTATTCTACACATTGCCCCTATGCCCTCTAGGTTTTGCCATTATTTCTGCATTAAATGTATTAATAGTAACTTCTGATCTTACCTACCTGCCTCTACTATGTTATCTTCTAATCCATTGTCCATAATGATGGCCAATAATGTTTTAAACTAGTCATCCCATAATAAAATTTTCCAAATCATTTTTTTCTGATGTATGCAACGTAAAGTCAAAATACCTTCACATGGAACACAAATTCTCTTATGAACTGAAGTCTGTCTTCCCCTGTGTCCTGCAGTATAAAGTACCATGGGTATACTGCAGGCAGTGGGCTAATTCATCATTGTCTTCTAGGCCCCTTACTACCCTGTGCACCTGCATGTGCCTGTGACACTACCTCTCATGTCTTTGTTGCTAACATCAGTTTTTAACTCACTTCAGATGTTTCTCCATCTCTAGTGCCATCTCCAACCAGGCACCCAATATCATTATATGTACCTTTCTATATATATGGTGGCATCAAACATTGATGTAATATGCATTGATCTGCTTATATTTTCTATATATATGGTGGCACCAAACATTGATGTAAATTGCATTGATCTGCTTATATTTTCTATATATATGTTGGCAACAAACATTAACTGTAATATGCATTGATCTGCTTATATTTTTGTCCCCTCAATAGACTGTAACTCCCTGACAAAAGAAATACTTGGCTTATTGTCTGGACATACTACTATCAACACTGATCCTTGTCCTCCTCTTTCTACCACCATAATGATAATTGCTGATAATATTAATAGGAGAAATGTGCTAAGAAATTATTTTCCACATGTCAGGCATTATTTTAAAGTCTGTGTACATTTATACCTCACTAAAACACAGTATGACAGATACTATAAATGTCCCCTTACAGATAAGGAAACTGAGATTCAAGAAGTTGAAGTCACTTGCCAATAACCACACAACTAGTAAGTGGTTGATCTAAAAGTCAATTGGAGAGAGTCTGGGCTCAGTGCCTGGCATCCTAACCATGGTAAGTTTACTCATAATTGCTCCATTAGGGACTCTTGAATGAAGGATTTTCTAGAATTTTAAACATGATTTAAATAATCTATATCCTTGAAACCACATGTCAGTTACATAAATCATTTGCTTTAAGTTAAATTAGTTCAATAATAAATTATATCTGGATTAGAAAGTTATACATAAATTTGAAAAATCATATAGTGAATTTTGTTGATGGCGGCAACTAAAGCATATGTTTTCCATCTTCAATGCTCTAAGAATTGAACTCAGATATTCATTCGGTATTCATTCAGAATACTGAATGTAGGGACAAGAAAATGTGTTCCAGGAGTAAGGAAGAAATTAATAGTGTTTATTTGAGGGTCTATGAATGGCACAAGCCTCACAGAGGAGATAATGTTAATGTTGTTCTTATATAATGAACAACCAAATCAAACAAAGAAAAAAAGGAAGCAAAGAAACTAAATAAAAAACTAAAGAAAAGAAAAACAGACCTATACAACAGTTTTCAAGTGCAAGGAAAAAACGCTTGATATGTCAAAAGTGCTAAGGGTGCCAAGGAGGGTAATGAATAGTCTTGAAAATCGGGAAAGATAATATTGGGAATAAATTTGAAGAGCATGCTTAAAAATTCTTCTGAAGTGTCTGCCCTTTATTTTTTTGTGAAAAAGAAGCCAAGGGGCTTTTAAGCAATCTTTACTCTTCCTTGGTTATTTTCAAATGGCTAGTGGCAATGTTCATTGTGTGTTAAAACACCTATATTTTTACCAAGGAAATAAATTAAATTGATGGAATTATTTTAACACTTGGGGGTATATAAGTATACTAGGCATGAATCAGAGTCAAGAGTCTCTAGCATGTAGGAAAAGCAACATTATTTTCTAATAAACCAAAATGACTTCTATTTTTATGCCCCATTCTTCCAAAATGACAGGAATTCAGTAATAGTTATTTGAGCTCCAAATGTTTCCTAGAATAATGGAGGTTTTAGAAGACAATTGGAGGGAAGGGCAATTTGGTCCTTTACCACCACTCCATAAAGTTCTTCTTTGCCCTCAGAGTCAAACCTGGAACCCTATACTGTATCCTCACATCCTTCTAAATTTCTACCATTGGCCTTCACTAAAATAATTAAATATATACTTATGTAAGTATGACATTCAATGATTTTTCCAACCCCTTAGAATGTAATTTCCCTGAGATCAAGGGCAGAATCTGTCCTTCACTATACCTTTGTACTTAGCCATATACCTGGAGAGTCGTAATGTTTACTTATGTTTTGCTAATAAATAAATAAAAGTATACCACAATGGTAGGGTGACCAGATTTTAACATGTGTAAGGCGGGACAACATGGCCGGGGGGCGGAGGGCGCAGGGCAGGGCCTGACAACAAGGCAAACTTTGATAAGCAGTTCTCCATAATCACTTCTCAGCAATTATTTATTACAGTTTAACATTATAAAATTAACAAAAATAATATAAAACTCATATTCTGGCGAAATAGCCATA
>CAUYQV010196637.1:0-20228 GCA_963574575.1 Galagoides demidoff | reverse complement strand
GTAGCTGGGACCACAGGCGCCCGCCACAACGCCCGGCCATTTTTTGGTTGCAGTCATCATTGTTGTTTGGTGGGCCCAGGCTGGGGATTCGAACCCGCCACCTTAGGTGTATGTGGCTGGCGCCTTAGCCGATTGAGCCACGGGCGCCGAGCCAGCACATAGTTTTTTTGAAGAGTATCAGTCACACGTTAGTTATGAAATAGAGCAGTCTTGTGTCCTTTGTTCCCATGTTTTTCTCTCTCCAGAGGCAAACACTTGAAACTCTTTTGGCTGATTCTTTTGATATCTCTGAAAAACATGCCCATATCTCTCCTGTTTGACTTTCTAGTGATAGAATGTGGGTGTAGACCTCCATCCTCCCCCTTTGGCTTCCATACATGCCCTTGCCTGTTTCCCATGTTCCAGGTTTTACATCCAGGATGTTGCATGTGGTTCTCAAATCAGAAATTTGGACACCCTCCTTAGCTCCCTTCTCTTTTTCCTAATTCTCCCTCTGTTCATTCTTTCCCCACCTCCCATATCCAGTTACTCGTGGAATTCTGTCACCTCTACCCCTGACGTAACCTCTTCAATTCACGCAAGTCTGTTCCTGCAGTCACTGCCCTTGGTCCATCCAGCCACTGCCCTTGGTCCATCCGTTCCCCTTCCTCCAGGAGACTGTGATACCGCTTATCTCTGCATTTCCTGTGTCTCCTCTTTACCTCACAGCCGGAGCAAGCTTTCTAAAACACAAATCAATTGGATCATGTGATTTTCATACTTTAAACTTTTAAGACTCAGGAGAAAGTTCCAGCTTTTTGTCTCGGTGGTGTAGAGACAATACTTTGTTGTCTTCCTGGTTCACAGACTATATTTCCTTTTAACGAGGTTGGGGCCATGCAAAATATGAATGGAAGTGACATGTGTCCCATCCCCCAGGTGGTTATGAGCTATGTGCCTACTGCGTCTCTTTTCTGGAGTGAATCTCTGAGGCCATGTTCTAGGCAATGGAGGTCCAGGATGGAGGAGGGCTGCCCACCCACATCAGACTCTACATGAGAGACAAATGAGTCTTTGTTGTGGTAAGCCAATGAAACTCTGGGGCTTATCTATTACTGCAGCATAGCCTACTACCACCCTGACCCACATGAGGTACATATGAGGCCCTTCAGGGTCTGGCCTTGCATCTCTAACATTATTTCTCTGCTCTTCCTTCCCTATAGACTCTTGATATTCTAGCTATAGTGACAGCTCTTCCCAACTTTCAAGCCTTTTGACATTGCACTTCTTGTTTGGAATGTCTTTTTGTCAATCATCTTCTCTTTACCACTTTGCCTGGTGAATCCCACCTCATACTTCAAGCCTCAACTTAGATGTCTCTAAGACACCGTACTATGCACTGGGTGACGGGCCCTTCCTCTGTGTGCCTACCCTTCCCTCACTCTGTCCTGAAGTTGCCTACTTACTGTGTCTATACCAAACTGAACTGGAAGCTCGCTGAGGACTGGGACTCTACCCCATCCCCTGTGTCCACTGGGGCCAGTCAGAGTGTGGGTTCCATCCATTTTTGTGGAATGAGTTATTGGTGGAAGATCCAGGCACAATCTCAGGGGAGAAGCTATTGTAAAAAGCTACAATTCATATTTCTTCTGCCATGACTTTCTTGGTAGTTTAAATTCCTGAGATACAGTATTGACAGTAGCTTGGAGGAAGCAGTCTATAGTCAGACAGAACTGGGTTGACTTCTGGCCTTATTAGCTGTGTAATGGTTAGCAAGTTACTTAACCTAAACCCCAATTTCATGATCTAATGGGAATACTAATAATGCTCACCTCATAGGGTTGTTGTATTGATTCAATGAATTCAGGTATGTATATATGCAGTTAGTGCAATGCCTACCTGATAGAAGTGCCAATAGGCTTGGCACTGTAGCTCAGTGAATAGGGCGCCAGCCACATACACTGAGGCTGGAGGGTTTGAGCCCAGCCTCGGCCTGCTAAACAATGACAACTGCAACCCCCCCCCAAAAAAAAAAAAAAAAAAGAAAAATAGCTGGGCATTGTGTGCACCTGTAGTCCGGGCTACTCAGGAGGCTAAGGCAAGAGAATCACTTAAGCCCAAGAGTTGGAGGTTGCTGTGAGCTGTGATGCTACAGCACTCTACTGAGGGCCACAAAGTGAGACTCTGTCTCAAAAAAAAAAAAAGTGCCCAATAAATGTTAGATATATTTATTACTTTTTTAAAAATCCAAAAAAATCCTAAATGCAAATATGGTATCTTGAAATAGATCTTGCAACGGATAAAAGGGTATTGGGGAAAAAACTAGTAAAATCCAAATAAAGTCTAGAGCAGAGGTGTCCAACCTTTGGCTTCTCTGGGCTATATCGGGAGAAGAGTTCTCTTGGGTCCCACATTAAATACACAAACACTAAGGAAAGCTGAGGAGCCAAGAGAATGGTCGGTACATAATTTTTGTGATGTCCGCCACCACAGATAAGTAAAAAAGCCCTCACATAATAATCCTAATTATGCAGTGGCCTGTTCAGAGAGTCTTTTAAAATCATTGAGCAGGTCTCAAGTTTCCCATCACGAATATAGAAAGTGTACATATCTAAGTAATAAAATATCTTTGTTTTCTTGATTTTTTTATTACAAAAGTAAAAGAAAAGTGGGTAACATAAAACTAGTGGGATACTTGACATATTTGAGAAACTAATGCATCGGTGTCCGGTTTGATGGAAGTAGTGGCAATTCTCACTGAGTTCCTAGGTGATCATTAGATATTTTGGTTCTAATTTCACTCTTACTGTGTTTCATTCTTGGAAATAGTTGCTTGCAAATGTAGGTGCTGCCAAATAGTGATGACATGAATAAGGCGTCATAGCGGAGGGAGGGATATTTGCCTCTGGGAAAATAAGACCTCTAAAAAGTCCAGTAAAGAGACATGTTCAAATTTTTCTTTAACTTGGATGTCAGATGGCAGCTGTTACATTCCATTTGAAAATTGGCAGGTAACATATTTATGTTGACTGAAAATGGAGTTGCAACGTACCAAAATAATTGACTATTTTCCTGGAAATCTTGAAATCTGTTTTCAAATTGAAAAGCAAGGCTGCCTGTTTTTTACGGTTCACAGGACTGTGTTTAGCCCACATTTTGAAATGCATAAAATTGTTTGCCTCAATTTGTGTTTGCCATAATTTTGGTCTCATTTGGAACAGTGTTATGGTTTGACACATCGTTTTGATAAGTTGGTTTTCACCTTGATGAAGTATGTGTAACTCATTTAAATAAGCAGTTAAATCCACTGAAAATGCTAAATCTGGAAGCCAACTTTCACCATCAAGTTCTGGCACAAATTTGGTTTTAGATACCATAAATGACTTGATAAAATGTCGCAAATCATGAAGGCTTTTTAAGCATTTGGCCTCAACTTAGCCATCTTCTTTCCAAAATGTAAATGATGTCGCCATAGTCACCGTTACTACCTTTAAGGCAGCGGTTCTCAACCTGTGGGTTGCGACCCCTGTGGACTATATTAAAGGGCTGCGGCATTAGGAAGGTGGAGAACCACTGCTTTAAGGAATTCTTGGAATTGGTGATGATTCAATCCCTTGGCCCTTATGAGATTCACAGTCTTAATGATGTTTGCATGATATTATCCATTTTTAAAGATTTTTGCACATAATTTTTCTTGACATAATTATGCAATGATACTTAAATCTTGGGCAGCAATTGCATCATTATCTATTAATTTTCCAAGTCCCTGTCTTTTACCTACCATCACCAGGGCACCATCAGTAACTACACCAGATATGTTGACAATGGATGAAGAAAATGACTTTAACATATTTTTTATCGTTTCAAATAAATCTCTTGATTTAATTGCATCTTTTAATGGCACTGGGAAGGCATTTCTTCAGTGACATTATATTTGTCATCATTACCTCTTATAAAAAATGGCAAGTTGAACCGTATTTTTAGCAACAGTGCTGTCATCCACTGCCAAAGCATGAAACTTAAAATGAACGCTTTACTTTCCAAACTTCTTTCAATAGATTTTCCAGTGTCTTCAGTTTGCCTGGCTGCGGTCTGGCAAGACAACTGATTTTAGAAATATGCCCCTTTCTTCCGGGCAAAGTATATTTGCCATTCTTTCTGTACATTGCTCAGTAAACTCACCATCAGTAAGAGGTTTTGATTCTTTTGCGATTAAACATGCTACCATATATAACTAGCTTTTACAATGAAATCCATCTGAGTTGTAACTTAAAAAAATTTTTTTTTGTTGAGAAGAGAGGCTTTTTATCAGTTCCCGTTGTGTCTTCACGACACAATTCTTCGTATGCATCCAAGTCGGCAGCATGTTTTTGCATATATTGCCTTTGCAAATTATAGTCTTTGAAAACTTGCACAAATATCCTACAAATTAATAAAAGTGCTTAATTATTTGCCTCAACAAAAAAGTAATCATTTGGCTCAGTGCCTGTGGCTCAAGTGGCTAAGGCACCAGCCACATACACCTGAGCTGGCAGGTTTGAATCCAACCCGGGCCTGCCAAACAACAACAACGGCTGTAACCAAAAAATACCCAGGCGTTGTGGTGGGCGCCTGTAATCCCAGCTACTTGGGAGGTGGAGGCAGGAGACTTGTTTGAGCCCGGGAGTTGGAGCTTGCTGTGAGCTGTGACACCACAGCACCCTACCCAGGGCGACAGCTTGAGGCTCTGTCTCAAAAAAAAAGTAGTCTTTTGTTCTCTTTTCATTGAACAATCTCCCATCATCTGTAACTTTTCATTTTTTGAATTGTTTTCTTTTTGAGATGTTGTAGAAGCCATGCTGGGATTAAAAAAGTAATAATATATAAAGGGCTATATTTACTTTTTTTTTTTTTTGAGACAGAGTCTCATTATGTCGCCCTCTGTAGAGCAGTGTGGTGTCGCTCACAGCAACCTCAAACTCTTGGGCTTAAGTGATTCTCTTGCCTCAGCCTCCCAAGTGGCTGGGACTACAGGTGCCCAACTATTTTTTGGGTTGTAGTTTTCATTGTTGTTTGGCAGGCCTGGGCTAGGTTCAAACCCACCAGCTCCAGTGTATGTGGCTGGCACCTCAGCTGCTGAGCTACAGGCACTGAGCCTATATTTATTTTTTTTGTAGAGACAGGAGTCTTATTTTATCGCCCTTGGTAGAGTGCTGTGGCATCACACAGCTCCCAACAACCTCTAGCTCTTGGGCTTTAGGTCATTCTCTTGCCTCAGCCTCCTGAGTAGCTGGGACTACAGGTGCCTGCCACAATGCTTGGCTGTTTTTTTTATTGCAGTTCTACCAGGCCTGGGTTGGAACCTGCCACCCTCAGTATATGGGGCCGGTGCCCTACCCACTGAGCCACAGGCATTGCCCTAATTACTTTTATTATGAAATTTATGTATGTATGTATGTATTTATTTATTTATGACAGAGTCTCACCTTGTCACCCTTGTTAGAGTACTGTAGTGTCATAGCTCACAGCAATCTCAAATTCTTGGGCTCAAGTGATTCTCTTGCCGCAGCCCCCCCAAGTAGCTGGGACTACAGGTGCCTGCCATAATGCCCGGCTATTTTTAGAGATGGGGTCTCACTGTTGCTCAGGCTGGTCTCAAATTCCTGAGCTCAGGCAATCCACCTGTCTCAGCCTCCCAGAGTGCTGGGATTATAGGCGTCAGCCACCCTTTTCATCTCAGCTGCCGATGCAGGGCATGGCAGAGGACAACTGTAAAGCTCAGTGGTCCGTGTGTGAGGCATCATTGGGGTGTGGAAGTACCTTAGTAATCTAATAAGAATGCTCACCTGACTTCTAAGTAACCTTAAATGCCTACCATTGCAATATCATTGATAATCACTGCCTTGCCAAGTCACCACGAGCACAGGGAAGGTCTAATGACGTTAATTGGACCATCTGTGCTGGGAAGACAACCCACTGGAAGCCACACACCACATAAAACTGAAGTCACACACATGTACAAATGGAGCATATGTGTTTTATTTTACGTGACATCGTGACACTGCCTTGTCACGTACAAAGGTCACACTTGAGAACTGTGCCACTGAGTTCCACCAAGAAATCACAAAAAAAATCTCATAGTGTTTTGAGTAAGTTTATGATTTTGTGTTGGGTGGGCTGTGTTCATAGCCATCCTGGGCTGCATGCAGGCCACGGGTTGGACACCCCTGAAGAGTTTAGTGAAAGTGTTCCAACATCAGTTCCATAGCTTTGCTAAATGTACCAGTGTGATGTGAGATAACATTAGGGGAAACTGGGTGAAAGGTATAGGGAAGCTCTGTGCTGTCTTGGTAACTTTTCTATTAGTCTAAAATTATTCCATAACAAAAAGTTTATTAAAATAGATTCTTATTATAATTGATACTCATTTCGTTCTCACAATGTCTCTGTGTAAGTACTGTAATTATGCCGTTTACAAATGCAGAACTGAAATACGCAGAAGTTAAATCACTTCCCATGGACACCCTCAGTTCATAAACACCATAGGAATGTTTGGTGGGCTGGGATTTAAGTAAAGTGCAATCACAAACGTTTATTTCATGTAAGGCACTACCCTATTTGCTATGTCAATAGAGAATGCTGAAGGTAGGTAATCTTTGAAGGTCATTACAAGTGGGAATCCACATTCACACAGTGCTAAGTGCAGAGTTGAGGTAGGGACCCAGCTCCTGATTCAGGACCCATGCTCTTCACCATTGCAGTAGACAAACTGTGGGGCAAGTGGTGATTAGAGTCATGTGCAATTTACAGTGGAGGTGCAGAGGTCAATGTGTTTAGCCAGCTTCAGGCTGGGGGGGTTGATCTGAGACTTCAGCATGAACATCATTTGATCTGGGTAGTGAGAAAAGAAAAATCTGGAATGGGTCTTGGGGCCTGGGTTGAGCCTCCCCTTTCTGCTTCTTTTCTCTTCTTCCCTCGGACCAGCCCCGAGAGCTCCATCACACATGTGGCGTTTGGCCATTCTGCTTAGCACTTCATCAAAACATCAGCTCATGGTGCACAGAACCTGAGCTTTGGAACAAGGCAGCCCACTCTTCCACACTTATACTCTGTTCTAATTATGTGACCTTGAGTTGGTTACTTTGCCCCTCCCAGCCTTGGGAAAAGGAGGGGAACAATGACCACCTGACCTGGTTCTTGTCAGAGTTAACCCCCTGAGGAAATGTGTATCAAGTCAGGACATTCTGAGTCCCTGGTAAAGACGCATAAGTGGCAGCCACCTCTATGTGCCTCGCTTCCTTATTTTATACAAGGCTTATGAGATACATCTCTGCTTATGTTGCTAAATATTTCCTAGGGAGATAGCTTTACAAAAAGGAAAGAGCATGGGCTTTGGGAGACTGTGCTACTTACCAGATGGGTGACCTTGATCAGTTTGAGCTGCCCAGGCCTCAAATTTTCAGTGAGGTAGGATTGTGAAGATTATTCAAATTACTTTGGACTCCCCCTCCCTCAAATTGTTTGCTTCTTAAGGAGGATCTTAAAATGGTGTATTTCTCATATTCCTCTCTCCAAACACTTACTTTGGGGACACAGTAGGTACTCACTAAACACCAGTTGGCTTGCTTTTTTTTTAAATTTCCTTGCTTATTTTTTATTTTTATTTCTTTGCTTTTTTATTTTATTTTTTTGTTGTTATTGAGACAGAGTCCCACCCTATGCCCCTGAATAGAGTGCAATGGTTTCATAGCTCACTGCAATCTCAGACTTGGGCTGTGGGCATCCCGCTGCCTCAGCCTCCCAAAGCTGCTGGGATTACAGGTGCTTGCCATGGCGCCCAGCTGGGTTTTTCCTTTTTTTTAGGGATCTGGGTCTCACTCTCACTCAGGCAAGTCTTGAACTCCTGAGCTCAAGCAATTCTCCCTCCTCAGCCTTCCACAATGCTGGAATTATAGGCATGAGCCACTATACCTGGTGCAGTTGGCTTGCTTTGGGGGTGGCCTCCCTCAGCATTTTATATGCATCCAACAGCTTTTTTTTTTTTTTTTTTTTTTTGAGACTGAGTCTCACTTTGTTGCCCTTGGTAGAGTGCTGTGATGTCACAGCTCACAGCAACCTCCAACTCTTAGGCTTAAGCAATTCTCTTGACTCAGCCTCCCAAGTAGCTGGGACTATAGGTGCCCACCACAATGCCCAGCTATTTTTGGGTTGCAGTTGTCATTGTTGTTTAACTGGCCCGGGCTGGGTTTGAACCCGCCAGCCTCAGTGTATGTGGCCAGCCCCCTACTCACTGAACTACCAGCGCAGCCACCATCCAGCAGCTTTTCTAGATTGTGCTCTGCTTCATTCAGCGGAGGTCAAAGAATTGTCCCTGGGCTGGTGAACTAGGGAAGGATGGACCTGTGAAATGGCCACCAAACGTTTTATTTATTTCACTAGCAGGCTTCAATCTTTAAGAGAGCTCTGAGGTGGTGGGATGGGGTGGGGAAGAGAGAAAGCCAGGAGGCTGGGGCAACTAAATAAGCTGAGGGAACTGCGGGTTTGAGTTAACCTTGGTTTGAAAGATCCCCTTGTTGACGGCCACCCTCTGCCCGGCCTCATCGTCGCCGTCATCTTGGCTGGACCTGCGGCGGGCGTTCTGGTAGAGCACAGCGCACATGCCGGTGATCCAGGCGGCTACCGTGCCCGCAGCGAAGATGCAGAAACCAATGAGCAGCAGGAAGATGTAGTCTTGCATGTTCAGGTGCGTGATGCACATGTACCGCAGGGGGTTCCCCACCCGCGTGATGGGCCACCCCTTCAGCTCTATGGGCTCCACGCATGTGGCACTTAGCTCATCTGTGAAGAGAAACACAGCAGGCAGGGTGTTGAAACAGCACCGCTCCCAGGGTTCTGAGGCCAAAGGAGGCCTGGAGGGACTGGCTGAACCCTCACTCCTCAAACCACCCCTCATCTGGGCCTCATTAGGAATACAGAACCCCAGGCCCTGTCTCAGCCCTGCGTGTTCCTAACTCCGTACACTCTGCTGTGCCCACGGGGAGTGCCCGTGTGAGGGGTCAGGACGAACATTTCTGGCATTTGATCAATGAGCTCCAGCTCAGGGCTGTCGTGGGGCCTGAGATAACCATGAGCAAAATCAGGGTAGCAGCTAGTATTTGCTAAGCTCTTGCTATGCGCTAAGTGATTTGCAAATGTTACCTCCTAACGATGTTGATGAGCATAGTATTATTGTCAGAAAAGGGATCTGAGACCTGGAAGGTCTCACAACTTGAATGTTCTAGATAACCTTCAGTAGGCAGGAGACGGGAAGACAGAAATCCAGGAATGAGCTGTCTGAGTTGTTTTGCAGAAGTGGGAAAGGCAGACAGAAGCTACTGTGGAGAGACGCCTCCTCTAAACTTCAGGACAGGAACCTCCTGACTAGTTCCTGAAAGCATCAGTGTCCTTGGTGACCCAGGAAGGCAGGGAAGTCAGGTTCAATTCGGGAACTTCTGAGGAGAGCTGGAAGCCGCAGAAGTGAGCTGCCCGGGGAGGAGGCAGTGGGTTTGGGGAACTAAAAAGAGCCGTCCTCTGCCCCTGGGTACTGTTACCTGCCACTTGACTTCTGCCTCAGTCACCTGTAGTGACGTCATTTGATTACTTCCCGGAGTTGCCTGCAGTGTGCAATGCTGTTTAGGACTCCCTCGCGGAGGAAGCTGGAGATACAGGAGGGGAAGCCAGTGCAGGGGCTGTATCATATCCACAGAGGAGAGAGGAGAAGAAACCTCTTTCTAGACTAGACTGCTCGCAAGCAGTGACCCTCAGGGGGACCTCGCCTACTTAAGAGCTCTCAAGTAGAGGAAAAGGGGCTGGGGACACAGGAAGAAGGAGCACAATTAGGCCTCCAGACCACCTTCCAGTCAGCCTGATTCCACCACCTCTGAGTCTTTTCCCAGGAGGCCTAAGCATAGGGCCTTGGGAAGAGCTGGGGCAGCCCCTGAGCACTGTCCAGGAATTCTATCAGGGTGGGGGGGCGGGGTCAAGTCACTAGTCCAGACGGTGAGGCAAAGAAATACACAAAGAAAGATGTATTTGAGAAAGGAAAATGTGAGCTTTTGAGAGTCTGGAGTGTGTCTGGGGGTGGGGTGGATATCTCATTCTATTTTTAAAAAGATTGGGCTTTTAAGTTGGGTTTTGGTGGCAGAGATGAGAGACTAAACATTACACACACATTTCCCCATTTTGAGGCATTAGCCTTGAAAGGAGCAATTAGGCAGTGATTTTAATGCATTGTTAGGCTGCTGTTAAGAGAGAGAGGTGGGTGGCTCTGGTGCATTCTCTCCCCCTCCCCATTCCCTGCCACTGCCAATGTTTGGGCTCGCCTCTCTCAGCCTCTCTGACACCAGTGTTTCCAGGTTTCCCCGCTTTGGTCCACTCCACGCTCTGCAGCCAGATTGCCTTCCCCACGTGCAGCTCTTCCTAGGCGGACTCTGGCTCAAAACTCTCCTCTGACCCCTCTGTGGCCCTCCGAATAACGTCCAGACCACCTGACCTGGCGTTCAAGAGCCCCTCAGCATCCGCCTCCTTCTCTCTTCCCCACCTCACTTCTCAGCACCGTCGACAGCCCACCTTTGCTCCAGTCAAATTACTTATCATTCTTTGATCACATCTCCCCCTTGTCCCCGTCTGTAGCAAGCTTTGTTACACTGCACTTTTTGAATCAATCATCTCCTCCCCCAGGCTTTGCATGATCAAGTTCTTCCCATCCTTCAAGATCTAGCCTTAATGCATCCTCTCCAAGGAGACCTTCCCCTGACCCCGTCTGCATAGCTTCTAGAGGATATGTAACCGTTCCCACTCCTGAAGTCATCTCTAGCGTGTCCTTGTATCACGCTTAACACGTCTATCACATTCCACCTTGCATGAGGGCTATTTAATGTGCATCTTTTCTCCCTTACTAGACGGGCTTTTAGCTCCTGAAGGCACATACTGTGCCTGGTCATTATTATTCTTTTTAATAAGAGCAATTATTCATTGACTTAATTGAATAATTTGTAAATATTTGGGAATTTTCAAGTTATATATATATTTATTTTAGTGCAGGGGATTTTTTTTTTAATTATTGTTTGGGATTTATTGAGGGTACAAAGAATTAGGTTACGCTGATTGTATTTGTTAGGTAAAGTCCCTCTTATAATTGTGTCCTGCCTCCAAGAACAGTGCCACACACTGTGACCATCCCACCCTCCCTGCCCTCCTCCCCTCTCCCTCCAGATATCAGCCTGGGGAAAGATTTTATGAAGAAGACTTCCATGGCAATCAAAACAACAAAAATAAACAAATGGGACTTAAACTGAATACCTTCTGTATAGCTAAGGAGACAACAACCAAAGTAAATAGATAACCTTCAGAATGGAAAAAGATATTTGCATATTATGAATCAGACTTGATAACTAGGATCTACAGACAACTCTAGTAATATTGTTTTTTTTTTTTATTTGAGACAGAGTCTCACTTTGTTGCCCTTTGTAGAGTGCCATGGCGTCATAGCTCACAGCAACCTCCAACTCTTGGGCTCAAGCAATTCTCTTGCTTCAGCCTCCCAACTGGCTGGGACTACAGGTGTGTGCCACAGTGCCTGTATATTTTTAGAGACAGGGACTCACTCTAGCTCAGGCTGGTCTCGAACCTATGAGCTCAGGCAATCTACCTGCCTTGGCCTCTCAGTTACTATTTGTTTTTCATTTGTCCTACTTGTTTCATATCCCTTTTCTTATCCTTTGTTGCCTTCTTTTTTGTCATTTTACTTCTTTTTCTTTTGCTTGTCAGTCATATAATGACTTTTCCTATTCTGGTGTGATGACTAAAGATTTTATTTCCATCTATGGATCCTGGAGCACCTGATATGTGCTAGATACCTTAAAAAATTAAGTGGGAGCTTAATTTAAGCTCTATTCTTGATCACCTCACAGGGTAGTTTTCTTATTCTTATGTTATGGAATGAATAAACTATATATTAGTTCTTCCCTATCTGGTTTTCTTGATCCCCTTGCTTCTCACATAGGGGGCTACAAGGTACAGTTGTGCATGCTGTGCACTGCACAACTCTAGGACACTCCTTTCACATTATAGAGAGATGATTCAGCCCCATGCTATCTTTTTCCCTTCTCCAGTGGGACCAGGGCTTTTGCCCCAGTTAAGGCTCTTGGATACAGTTACAAATGTCATTAATGTTTAACCTCTCCTTGCAAATAGTTCCTAATGAAATATGAGCCATCAGTATGTTTAATTTCAGGTATATGGCATGTTGCTCACAGGCAGAAAACCTGACTTCCAGAACCAGGTCGCAGACTTTCTGGGACCCAGAACTATACTAGTTAGTGTGGGAGCCCAGGAGGCCTTCCTTTCAGAAAATAGTTTTGAACCCCCAGGTTAGAGGAAGAGCTGTTCCTTTTCTTTCTTTTTTTTTTTTTTGAGACAGAGCCTCAAGCTGTCCCCCTGGGTAGAGTGCCATGGCATCACAGCTCACAGCAACATCCAACTCCTGGGCTCAAGTGAGTCTCCTGCCTCTGCCTCCCAGGTAGCTGGGACTACAGGCACCCGCCACAATGCCCAGCTATTTTTTGGTTGCAGCCATCCTTGTTGTTTTGGTGGGCCTGGGCTGGATTCAAACCCACCACCTTAGGTGTATGTGGCTGGTGCCTTAGCCACTTGAGCCATAGGCGCCGAGCTGAATTGCTCCTTTTCTTTTCCTGCAGAAGGGACCACAGATCTGTGCAGGGGTCTGCTGTAGCTTCCCAGGGTTTGGTGCCCCAGAGGATCCTGGGCCTGCATAGGGTACATGGAGCCCCACTGGGACTGACTGGAGGGATGGAAAGGAGATGATGAGTTGACAGCAGCCCCCATCCCAACGCACTGCAGTTACCTCGTAGAGAGAGAACACCAGTTTTTATCAGCTTAGGCATTCTGTCAACTCCTACCCTGAACCCAGAGAAACACCTAATTCTCCCATTTCTCTCCCCAGGGCCCAGCTTGCCTGAACATCAATGGACGTACAGTGTTCTGTCTTCTTTTTTATTTTTTTCTCCAGCTAAATTATGTATTTATCAAGAAAATAGATTTGCCAACAATTTGTCTGCCTCTACTCACTAGATCAGAAATGCTATGAGAATGTGGATTTTTGTTTGTTTTGTTCACTGTTGTGTCTGCAACACCTATAATGATATCTAACACATACTAGAGCTCAGGTTGTGTTTGCTGCATGAATTAAATGTTATTTGTTATTACCCCCCTGGGATTATGGTCATGGCCATAACACTCGGCTGGAGGAAAGGGAATCTGGCTGGTAGGGTATGGTATCATGGCGGGTGGGTCAGCCAAGCCCTGACTCCCTCGGATTACTCTGTGCTAGGTGAACACCAATCCCTGCCTACCCTGTGGGAGTCTGGAGAGGGTTTGGAGCTAAGGAGTGTGAAGCCCCTAAGAAGGCAAGAATGGATGGTTCTGAGGACCAAATGGAGCAAACCTTGAACTGGGAAGGGCACCCAGTGAGCTCGTCTGTGCTGAGACTGCAGAGAGGGCAGTAAGCGTAGGGGCATGAAAGTGGCACAAGCATGACACCAAAAGGCAATTAGAATGCTTCCTCAGTACTGTCTGGGAACGACTTGAGAGCAGAGGCCTTCCTGTTCACCTTTGAATCCCTACTGTCTGGCACACAGTAGGTGCTCAATATGTCTGTTGAATGCATATAGGAAAGAATGGCTGGATTATTGGTCTGATCTCCTATAGCACGTCTTAAACTCTTATGCCCTTGGCCTGCTGCTTAGGCCACGTTCCCCAGTTGGAAAATGACCCTTCAAATCACTGTTATATTTTGCTGTATTATTGATAGCTTAGATTCTGTGGTACACTGGTATGCCATGAGAGGCTCTTAGGTGTGCTCTGAACATTTTTAAAGACCATTCATTAAATTATTTTCAAAAGAAGTTCAAAGCATAGTACGTACGTTCTTTATTGTTTCACTCCTTTTTTTTTTTTTTGAGACAGAGTCTCACTATGTTGCCCTGTTGCCCTTGGTAGAGTGCTGTGGCGTCACAGCTCACAGCAACCTCAAACTCTCGGGCTTAAGTGTTTCTCAGTCTCCCAAGTAGCTGGGACTATAGGCGCCCACCACATACCTGGCTATTTTGTTGTTGTTGTTGTCATTGTTGTTTAGCAGGCCAGGGCAGGGTTCAAACCCCCCAGCCCTGGTGCATGTGACGCCCTAACCACTGACCTACAGGTGCTGAGCCACAGTCTATTTTTTGGATCGACATAATTTAAGTGTGCTGTGGAGGTTCAACTGTAGGTTCGAGCATGCTGTGAGATCAAAAGGGTTGAAAAACATTGGCCTCGGAATGATTTTGTAGAAGGGAAACTAGATTGGGCAGTAAAGCAGCCCAGCAACACTGAAGCTAGCTGGCCAGCAAGGCTCCCTTCTTGGGGGGGTCCAGGGAGCGTTTCGAGTCCTGACAGACTGGCTTCCACCTTTGCCTGTCTGGAACTCCATTTTCTCATTACCCTGCTATCTTCTCAGGATGGCATAAGCCAGGGCTCAGCAGGCTACAACCCAGGGGCCAAATCCAGCCTGCTACCCATTTTTGTAAATTAGGTTTTGCTGGAACACAGCTGTGCCCATCTCTTCCCATCGTCTCTCATGCTGCTTTTACATGAAAGACAGAGTTGAGTTGTTGCAGCAAAGAGCTGCAACGCCTAGAATATTTCCTACTGGCCTTTTATGGAAAGGGTATGCTGACTTCTGGCTGAAACCATCCCTGGCATCTTGAAACCATAAGGATTTGGATGATTTGTGCTTGTACAAAGTATGATTCTTATCTTTTGTTCACAATTTTTTCCCCTTGGATACAGAGTTCACAGATTTCTAAAGGTTCAATGCGATTCATAGACGCATGGAGCCTCTAGAAGAGACCTTGAGGTTCAGCAAGTTCGACCTGAAAGTATTCCTGCACTCCAGGAATACTAGGAGGTGTCTGAGGTTCCCAGACTGCTTTTGCGGATCACCAGTTGTGTATGGGTGTGATTTAGGGGCAGAAAGCCCGCTTTTCCTCATGAATTATGAGTCAGTACCCAGAATTCTGTCATTCAGAGAAAAAAAAAACCCTTTCATTTCACCAAGAAAATAAGACAAGATATAAATTTTTAAAAAAAGGAAGCAAATGACTTAATCCCTACCCAGGGGTAGCCGCCTGAGGCCACGTTTCTCCAGAAGGTGTTGGTGGAGAGAGGGGAGCCCGCTGTGCGGTGGAGCTGGGGGTGGGTCCAGGTAGATCTTGGAAGCTAAAGGCAAACTCTAGTTTCTTGTCAGGTCAGCTTAGAGCTGGGCCTGCTAGTCGCCACTCATCTGTTCAGAAAAGCCTAGATAGTGGACGGTCGTCCTCACGGATAGCAAAACGTTGGTGAAAGCTCAGTAGCTGAGGGCCGCCGCCATTCACCAGGCGGCCGGGCAGAAACACAGGAGCGCCTTTGCTTCCTTCCCCACCTCTCATACTCAAACCACAGCAAACCCTGTCAGTCCTCCCTGCCAAATGTGGCCCATCACTGGACTACTACTGCCCCGGCCTCAGCTACAATCCTCCCTTGTCTGACCTGTGTTGGCCTCCTGACCTTGTGTCCTTGCTTTTCTTGTGGTGTCTTTTCCGTACATCAGTGGAGCAATCTGTAAGCATTGACCATGCTCAAACTGTCTGTGACTCACTGTCACTCTCAGGGTAAGGGCAAAGCCACTCCATGGCCCCCTGGCTCTATTGAGCTCATCTGTCTCATTCCTCCACTTTCTCCTCTTCCCGTTGCCTCTGCCTTTTAAGGGCGGCCTGTCCACACCTTTCCTCTGCACCGCTGCTGTCGGCCCTTCCTGGGTGGACCCTGTGCTTTCCAGCTGCATCCCCTCTCTGCTGTATTACCTCCAGGTTGGGGAGTTCTTTACCTGTAAAGATGAGGAAACTGAGGCTAGCTGTTTTGGCTGGGGACACACACTGCTGTTTTCCAGAGGCCAGGCATAGAGATCTGGCATTTTGAGCTTGAAGGAACCTCAGACCACTTTCTCTCAGGGCTCCTGACAGGCCTGGTTAGGGAGTATGTTGGAATCACCACACATACTTACCCCTCCCAACCCTGCCTGCCTTTGCTAGATGGCTTAGGGGTCACTGACTCGGTTGCCCCCACTTTTAACCCCCTTGCTGCCCTCAGGAGGCTACTTTTCCAGCTGTCTCAGGCCAGGGAGTTCATCCTAAGGCAGCAGAGCAGTCGACAGCCTGGGGACGGCCTGCTGCCCAGCCACTCTCTTTTTTTGGCCTCTGGTCTTTAGTTCAATTTCCCTAATGAAAGAGATGGGCCAGCGATAATAGTGGAATAATGTGAGGACCCGCGTTCATTCTGGAAGTCTAAGTCTTGGCACCATTGTAGATGACTTTGTACTTGGTGGCCATTATCCTATTGCAGCAGCTCTGAAGACAGGGTGATATAGCCTCGTAATGAAGCTAAGATGTTCCTCTGCTCAGAATGCCCTCAAAATGACTTGGATCTGAAGCAGCACATGACTGGACCCAGCTGCTCCCGGCAGATGGCTCTGAGTGGCTCTGTCCACCAGCCTCTGTGGCGCCCTTGTCCAGGCTCCTCGTTGATGTGTGGGCCCCACCATTGGGCTC
Source organism: Galagoides demidoff (assembly GCA_963574575.1). NCBI lineage: Eukaryota > Metazoa > Chordata > Mammalia > Primates > Galagidae > Galagoides > Galagoides demidoff. The sequence continues at coordinate 3,588 of CAUYQV010196637.1, read as the reverse complement.
ACTTAGGACTGCCTAAGGACTATAATTTAGGAGCTGACCCAGAGGGACCCTCTGTCCTCAAACTGCTCCACTCCTGCCCTTTGTAGCCTGTCATTTTCTGAATTCTCAGTTTCTGTTTGTTCTGTCAAATTGCAAATGCCCCTTGAGAAAGATATTTCAAAACATTATTAGCCATTAACATCTCAGGGCAAGTCAATTCATTTGCCAATTGGAGCAGCCAGCTGCTGAAGGTCCAGACGCAGGCCATTGCCCTAGGGTTTCAGAAAGGCAGCCTTCGTACTCTCTGCATGGGGAGTTCGCTGGATCAGAACCTCAGGATCATGGGGTCTGAGTCAGTGATCAAGAACCACCATTAGAGCAGGTCAGGCCTGGGAGGAAAGTCTGGGGCACTGGGTCCCTTGGCGGGTAGGCATTGTACCCGTCAGCGTGAAGGTGCTTAAGACAGGAGGCGGGAGAGTGCAGGGAGAGCCGCTGTCTGCTCCCTAATCGTGTGACTGTGCCCCTCATCACTGGCACGGCCTCCATGTCACTGCTTGCCCATCATGCGCTGCTTACCTGGGACTCTGTCTGCTAACCACAGCTGTCCTCTCACGTCACCTGTGTCTTAGCTTTCTTTTTAGGTCCACAGACTGCCAGCTGGAAGGGACCTTTGAGAGTATCCAATCCTATTCCCTTATTTTAAAGACAAGAAAAGTGAGACCCAGGGAGAGAAAGTGACTTTCCTCAAATCACACTGTGGCATTGCTAGAATAGGGACGCAGCTTCCTGGTTCTTTCAATTCTATTTTTTATCACTTGTATTCCTAGATTATCCTACTAAACACAGAAATTATGACTTTTTTCTCTGTGATAAAACCACCCCAGCATTATAATATAGTGTTTATTGGGCACATAATGAGCATATAGTATGTTCCTCAGAGTTGAATGGACTGTGATGAACTTGATAAGAAGGACATATCATGGCATGGTGGGGGGAAACATTGAACTTGGATGTCAGGATATCTCTGTGCTGGGCTTGATTCCGACAGCCACCTCCCTGTGAGGAGGGTGGATTCTAAAGTTCCAGCTTCAGCATCCTAAGCTAAAAAGCTGCCCTGACCAGTATAATAGCCACTAGCCCCATGTGGCTATTTAAATGACTTGAATTAAAATAAAATACAAAATTCATTTCTAAGCCAATTTAAGAGCTCAGTATCCACATGCAGCTAGAGGCTACCGTATTGAATACCACTGCGAAAATTTCTGTTGGTGAACGCTGAACCAGACTTTGGGCGTGGAAGGGAAGGTAATGTAGGAGGCCGGGTTCCTTATGTCCAGGAGTTAAGAGTTGAGTGAGCTTTTGAAAGCATCCTGCAAGGCATTCACCCCATCCTCTTAGGGAAATTGAATATCCCAGGAAGAACTAAATTGCCATTCTCACCTTATAATAGCACTAATGACTGGAAAATTATAGTTCTGAGCAGTAATTAGTCCTCCTACTTGCTAACCTGGGCCAAAAAGGAAATGGAATTATGGGGCTGTTTTAACTCTGTTTTGACCAGGGCTCACTAGAGCCCTCTGGCAACGGACCCATTGCCACATTCCTCCATCTCTGCTGTAACTTTTGTGTTTGGAAAGTGAGTATGTGAATTCTTTGAGGACTGAGTACTTTTCAGGACATCTGGTGCATATGTCATTGCTGAGTTTGTTTTGATTCAGACCTTTGATAGTAGAACGACATCTCTCTTGCCAGTTTGGGAAAGTTTTGATATTCCCATTCTGCGCTGCCTTGTGATGAAACAAGGCGAGGGAAACACTCGGCTTCCTTGACAGCCACTGTATAGTGGGTGCCCTTAACCAAAATGAGAGCTAGTGGGAGGACTTATTTTTGTCTTTCTGATGTCTTTTTTTAAAGACCTCTCTATTTCCTTCCCAGACCTCCGTTGTTTTTAAGGTTCTCCACCTTGTCACAGAATTATTTCTTAGCTAAATGGATTTCCCGAGAATTCACTCGTCCCTCTGATACAAGAGCTGATAAAGGTTTAGGGGCATTTGAATTTTTCTTGTGAGGAATTCGTGTAGTCTCTCAGGTCATCATCAAGACCATGACGCTTTTTTGGGACCCAGAGGGGTGACTCTCTAATGGCTAATTTCAGCTCGGTGGAAGGCAGTGAATGGGGAGGTAATGGGGCCTTGACGCTGCTCACAAAATCCTGCCACCTAGAGGACTTCTTCCTCCCAGGGTCGTGTCTGCCCCACCATTGGACTGACTTCTTTGTCCTCATCCCCAGGAAGCTATTTGTGCATCCACACCTGGCTCTGGAAGTGGAACTTGTTGTTAGATGGAGCTTCAGTTCTGGATCGAGGTGACTCAGGAACAGCCACATTGCTGCTGCTGGTCCAGCCCTGAGTCTTATGGCCCTGGTTGAGACCAAGCCTTGATTTGGGCATCTGTCTTTTTTTTTTATTTTTGCAATTTTTGACCGGGGCTGGGTTTGAACCCACTACCTCCAGCATATGGGACCAGTGCCCTACCCCTTTGAGCCACAGGCACCGCCCAGGGCATCTGCTTTTGTTCTTTAGGGTCTGGACCCCTGTGTTCCTAACTTATATTACCCAACTTCCTCTAGGGTCCTCCTTGCCCCATTTTCTCAGGGATTAGAGTCCCAGGATCTGCTGCCCACCTTTCTACATCCCCAGTCAGGTCTCCTAGACCGTTGTTCCCCAGTCTTTTTGGCACCAGGAACCAGTTTCATAAAAGACACTTCTTCCTTGGACCAGGAGGTAGAGATGATTTTGGGATGATTCAAGCACATCACATCTATTGGGCACTTTATTTCTATTCTTATTACATTGTAGTATATAATGAAATAATTATACAGCTCACCATAGTGCAGAATCAGTGGGAGACCTGAGCTTGTTTTTCTGTAACTAGAGGGTCCCAGTGCTAGTATCACTACCTGGGCTCCACCTCAGAGCAGGCATTAGATTTTCATAGAATCTAGATCTCTGCAGTTTACAGTAGTGTTGGTGCTCCGAGGAGAATCTAATGCCATCCCTGATCTGACAAGAGGCAGAGCTCGGGTGGTGATGCACGCGATGGGGAGTGGCTGTAAATACAGATGAAGCTTTGCTTGTTTGCCTGCCCACCAGCCGCTCACCTGCTGCTGTGCAGCCTGGTTCCCAACAGGCAACGGGCCACTACTGGTCCACAGTCTAGGGGTTGGGGACTGCAGTCCTAGACAGTGGACACTGTCCTCTAGAGCCACATATGTTGAACCTTCCTGAAGTCTACTGCTTGTCCAGGGGATGCCTAACTGCCGTCTGCTACTCTTCTCTCTTAGGACCCTGTATCTTTCTGACATCTACCATTAGTTTATTGAGTGTTTGTGGTGCATCAAGCTTAATGCTAATGGCAGTTTATGAACATGCTCATTTCATTTTATGACAGCCCTAGGAATGTTGGTTCTTTTTTTTTTTTTTTTTTTTGAGACGGAGCCTCAAGCTATCCCCCTGGGTAGAGTGCCATGGCATCACAGCTCATAGCAACCTCCAACTCCTGGGCTCAAGCAAGTCTCCTACCTCCGCCTCCCAAGTAGCTGGGACCACA
>CAUYQV010196630.1:0-41521 GCA_963574575.1 Galagoides demidoff | reverse complement strand
GAGGTGAGGTTTATTCAAACCCGGGTTTGGTCTCTCCTGGTGCACACACCAAGGTAGAGCCCCGAACCCGGGGTGGAGAAAGTTTTTATGGGGTACAGAAAGTAAGAGGGGCAGGGTCGGGTACGGGTACACTTTTGATTGGTGGCTAGTGATTTCACTAATAATGGAGGATTTGCATTGGTGGTTGATGATTTCACTAGGGGTACAGGTGAGGGGTGGGGGATTTTCTTAACCGGGGGCTAAGGTGAGGCACCTTGAAAATACCTGTATTTCAAGGTAATAGAAACTAATTGTTTTACTGTGGTCAGATGACTCAGTTGCCCGAGGAGGCATAATCAATAGTTACAGTTGAGTTACAGGGAATGGAATGGCAGAGCTGCATGCAGGGTGCACCCCTGTAAGCTAGAGGTTAAGGAATGCAGTAAACAGCTAGGAATGGGGTTTGGGCGACAAAATGGAGTTAGTCTGGCTCTCTCAACAAAATGGAGTTAGTCTGGCTCTCTCACATGTAATTCTAATCAATAGTCCAATAGACTATGGCAGAGATGTGGGACAAAGGGAAGATCATTTGAAAAGCTGATCATACAGTTGATAAGAAGTAAAAATACCAAAATTGCCAAAGACACTTTGAAGAAAAAGGTTACAAACATATAGTTATTAAAACAGTAGTAGTAGTACTCTTTAGTCCAGTAATAAATAAAAAGGTCAAGGGAATAGGAGAGTCCAGAACCAAGCCTAAGGATAAACGGAAGTTTAGTCTAAGAGACTACTACTCTCATTTTAAATGTTTACATGATAAGTTAACTATTTTGGAAAAAATCAAGTTTATTATCTACTTACCCCTAGAAGAAAACAGATTTTTTTAAAGATATTATGGAGCTAAAACACCACAAAAACTTAACATTAGAAGAGAATGCAGAAGAAGATACTTGTAATCACAGGGGGAGGTAAGTCCAAGTGTGACAAGAAGCTATACAGGAAACAACAGATTTGCTTTAAAAACAATTAAACATTTCTTCACGGAAAGAGTTCACGGACAAATGACACAGTGGGAGGAAACATTTGTAATGCATGTAACAGATAAAAAGGTTATTCATTCCATGTAAAGACCTGTTATGAACCAGTAATGAAAAAGACAACAGCTTAATTTTCGAAAGGACAAATTATACTAATTCACCGGAGAAGAATTACAAATGGCAATAAACAAAACTAAAAGTGAAAGTTTCAACTTCTCAAACTTTCTAAAAATGCAAATTATAGTAAGAAACCTTTTTTTTTTTTTTTTGCCTGCCAGGTTAGAAAAAATGTATAGAAATGATGAAATAGGATAGCACCTATATTATGGAGAAAAGGTATTCTTACACTATGTGGCTGGGAGCAGAAACTGGTATAGCTCTTAGAGAGCAATTTGACAATATTCACCAAAAGTTGTAATATACAGCTTATATGTAGCTCTTCCAATCCTATCTTTTTATCCCAGAGAAATGAACAAAGACATATATGTGAATATAGTCATTGCAACATTTTGGGGGGAAGAGCAAAATTTGGGAACAACCTAAATGAAGTCCCTTTGTACAGAAATAATTAAAGATATGATGGTCTAGGCTGGATGCCCAAGCTTAATGGTTAGAGTGCTGGCCCCATGCACCAGAGGTGGCAGGTTCAAACCTGGCCTGGGTCTGCTAAACAAACAAAAAAAGATGTGATGGTCTATGCAGAATAGTCATTTAAAAGAATAATGTGGCCAGGCACAGTGGCTCATGCCTATAATCCTAGCACTTTGGGAGGCCAAAGCAGGAAAATCATTAGAGTCCAAGAGACTTAAAACATTTGGACTTTTTTTTCTCTTGTTCCTTGATGTCTTCTAATTCCTTGATCTCAAACCATCCAACCTGCTTTCTCAAAGAGTCTTACTCTCAGGTTTTTACACATAGGTACATAAAAAATGTTAACATTAGTGAAGGTGTTGGCTGACAGTTGGGAAGTTAGTTACTGCTAATTCACTTCTTACTGTCTTCATCCTCAGATTGAGTCCTTCTTTACCCCTTGCCTACCTTGAGCCCTGCAGTTTGAGATCAGCCTGGGCAATAGTGAGACCTCATCGCTACAAACATAGAAAAATTAGCCAGATGTGGTAGTATGTGCCTATAATCCCAGCTACTTGAAAGGCAGGAGGATTGCTTGAGCCCAGGAGCTGGAGACTGTAGTGAGCTACGATGACACCACTGTACTCTCACCCAGGCAACAGAGCAAGACCCTATTTCCAAAAAAAAAAAAGAATAAGGTAGTTTTGTATGGAAGAAGTAAGAGGAAATGCTCATGTCGTTCATTCAACACGTTTATATTGAGATTAGAACAAATTTAGACATTAATCTAATTGGAGACAGACAAATAGGAAAAAAGTCTAGGAGATAATTACAAGTAGGTTTTATGAAGGAAACTGAATGAAAATAGTAGGTATAATCCTTGATGCATTTCTTTCCTATGCACCCAACACTCAGCTGGAGGACCCAAAAACTCTACTATCAAGACATATATCAAAATTTTTCACTCCCCTCCAGTTCCCCCAGTGGCTTCCCTTAGCACTCATCATATAATCTAAAGTCCTCACCCCAGCTACAAAGCGATACCTTGCTTGTGCCCCTGTCTACCTCTCCAGCCTCATCTCTTGCCATCCTCAGATTCCAGCCACACAGTTGTTCACTCTACTCCTGCTGTGGGGCAAGCTCACTGCTTAGATCTCAGCTGCTTAGATCAGACCAGGCTGGCCTTGAATCCCAGCTCTGCTGTGACCTTGGAAAAGTTACTTCCCTTCTCTGAACCTCAATCAGTTTTTCACTTATAAAATGGAATTAGTGATATCTGACTTAGGGGGATGTTGAAGATGAATAAACATAAATGTAGGGTGCTGTGCATAATGCCTACAGAAAGGGAGTTGATAAATTAAAACTATTATGGCTATTCATATACTTCAGAATTTGTCTCAGGGCAAGAATAAATAAGTCTTATGATAAGTGTCCCATATTTTTAAATAAAAAGTTGACCTTTCTACCCATCTAGTGAGCCATAAATATAAACTTGGCAGGAAAAGCATGTCCATAGTCACCTTCTTGGCCACCTCCCCCTACTTACTGCACTTCCTTCCGACAGAGGCGAATGTAGGAACCCGCCCAAATGGATCTCCTACCCTGGAAAGGGGATGTGCCGATCCCCACCCTCTGACCTTTAAAACCCCCATCCACCATTACCCACACACTGATTTCCTTCTCAAACTCAGCTCGCCCTCACTGGGGTGGAAATAAAAGCTGATGTTGCCCACGCAGAACCTGGATTCCATTTTCCTTCCATTTTACGTCTCAGAATGACGTTTATTTTGGTCTTTGACCTCTCACCTTCCAGAATAGAAGCAGTCTTTTCCTCAGAAACTTTGGAAGTGCTAATTGGCCTGCCTACTCAACGACATCAGGAAACCCCAGAACAGACTACCAAAAGTATCAACCATCTCGCATGGCTCTCTTCTCTTCACTAGACTCCCTCCTAGACTCCCTGCCAAGGCCTCCAGAATTTCTTAGAAGCCAAAATACAACTCACCCAAGAGATGCAAAGAGGATGCTGAGGTCTGAGATAAGTCTTCCCTCGCAGCTCACACTTTAGAGGTCTGTTTAACACCTGTGTGTCTCTTTCTCACCTCCTTGTCAAAACCGTCATCTCTGCTCAATGAATTTGGGGTGTGGAGAGTAAACATATTTTATGCTACTGGAATCTCAGTCCCTGTAATCTACAATCATGAATCTGTATTGCTAAGGTCTAGAACCTTAGTCCATTGCTTTCAGGCCATAGAAAAGCTTTCTTTGTAGCTTCCTGAATCTTCCAGCAACCTTCACTTCCAAACAGGAACAACATCTAGAAATTTTCCTTCCAGAAAATGTGTACCAAGTTCTCTTCCACAGACTAGAGGTGGTACAAGAGTGGGTTAGCATGGAGTGTGTGAGGAAACTGACCCCTACACCAAAGATCCTGTCCCAGACAAACATTAAGGATGTGTACTAGCAAGTAGATGCCTATCAACTCTCAGTTCTGCTCGGTGGAAGCTTCTGTCTTGTATATAATGTCTTACAAGTGTGAATGCTTTAAAAACATGAAAACTTCAAGGGTATCTTTAACTTCAACTCACACCAGCTTTGAAGTGGTTCAAAGTCAAGACTGTGACATTAGAACCAATAACTTCTAGGTCCTCTATGCAAACCTCACTGGAGGAGGGGGAGTCCCTCAGCAATTCACATCTCCTGAGAGGACCCTGAGTTGAGTGACGAGTTTGCCTATCCATAAGAATAACAGTGAGTTTTAGGGTTGTATTTCCCCGTCAAACATGTAACTCTCACTCTGTTTAACTATATGTCAGGATAAAAAAAAATAGACATCTAAGTGGCTAATCATACCTGGCTGTGAATATGTCATATTTTGCCATAAATAATGCACATTGTTTGCTTAAATTTTTGAGGGAGAAATAAGGATGAACATTTTATGTGACTTGTACTAATTCTTTATCTATATAAATGTCAACTATTTTATTTATGCTTATGCATTAAAAATATGACTCTAGAAAGCAATAATAATATCCATATGCAAAGTAATACCTTAGAATACAGTAATTGGTTTTGTTGAATTTTCTGAACTTGTAACATAAGCATTTTCCGCCAACAAAGAGTGCCATATTCTCTTCATACACATTAGGTGGGAGCTAGCGATCTAGCGGATAGCTTTATACAAATTGTTAGAAAATCCCTTGGAAAATCTCAAAACAGTTTTTGTAACTTTTTTGCATAAAGATTTTTTTCCTGAGAGTTTGGACAAAAATTGTGGCTGTGTATTACACATGGGAACACATTGTACCCAGAAAAATCTGGAAATGAGCACAGAATATATTCAACTATCTCACTCTGACATAAACCAGGTACTTTTGTGTGTATTTTAAACAAACAAACAGAAAACACAGTAAAGACAAGAGGTATAAAAATATTTGAAAAGCTATGCCAGTTTGAGATAGTACTTTTCAATTTTTTTGCCTCAGAGGATAAGATTTTCCTATCTGTTGTTTTTAATTGGTATTTTTATGGATGATGGGATTTTATGTAAGTGGGATTGCAGATGATCAAGTTTATGAAAACATAAACAGCAAATGAGAATATCTTTTCAATGACTCTGTCAGGAAAGTTGTGGAAGAATATAACCTACCTTCAGGAATACGTTTCCCAGTCGTAAAGTAGCTTCATTCCATTTACGACATTCCTGTAAAGCCATAAGGATTGGCTTCCTTGTTTCACTCAGGAGACAGTTGAATCTCAGCACATTCATGTGACTTATCTAGGATACATACTTAACTGGTTGAGTCGCAGAGGCTGATGACCCCAAGCTCAATCTTCTTCCAATTGCCCTTATTAAAAGGAGGAAGCCTTTGGTGGCAGAGAGGCAATGCGGGAATTAAGATAGAACATAGGAGAGAGAGAAAAACAGTTTCTCTCAGGAAGAAACTGGACTCTGAGAGCAGCTTTCAACTCTGAAACTCCATGACCTCTATCTGTAGGGTCATGATACCAAACAAATGTAGAAATAAATATGTATTTATATGGCAGAGCACAGAGTACAGGTATTGACCAAAGTGAGATTGAAATTGGAATGCAAAGAGACGAGTGTAAAGTAAGAAGTGTCACTAAAAGTTAGAGGAATGAGGCTAATGTGAGTGCCAGCGCATAAAGTATAGTTCAGAGAAATCTCTTTGTAAGTAGAAACATCTAATCCTAAACAGAACTTGTAGGATTAGATGACTAAGGTGGAGTCCCCAGCCATGTCATCTTGAGTACAGCTCAACGGTTCAGTTGTTTCTTTTTTTTTTCTTTTTTCTTTTTTTTGAGACAGAGTCTCACTATGTCCTCCTCAGTAGAGTGCCATGGTGTCACAGCTCACAGCAACCTCAAACTCTTGGGCTTAAGCAATTCTCTTGCCTCAGCCTCCCAAGTAGCTGGAACTATAGGAGCCCGCCATGATGCCCAGCTATTTTTTGTTGCAGTTGCCATTGTTGTTTAGTTGGCCCAGGCTGTGTTCAAACCCACCAGTCTGGGTGTATGTGGCTGGCACCCTACCCACTGAGCTACATGCGCTGCTGGTTCAGTTGTTTTCATGCGTAAAATTAGAGCCAGATGCAGTTCAGGCCTGTAATCCTAGCACTCTGGGAGGTCAATGTGGGAAGATCACTTGAGGTCAGTAATTCAAGAGCAGCCTGAGCAAGACCCCATCTCTGCTAAAAATAGAAAAAAATGAGCCAGGCATGGGGGTCCACACCTGTAGTCCCAGCTACTTGTAAGACTGAGGGAGGAGGATTTCTTGAGGCCAGGTTGCTTTGAGCTTGGCTGATGTACTCTTCCCAGGTGACAGAGCAAGACTGAATGAATGAATGAATGAACTAACAAATGAATGAGTAAAATAAGATCACAATTTACCTTACAGGGTTGTTAGTGAAATCTGAACAATATAAAGTACACGAGAGACCTTTGTAAGCTATGAAATACTACAGGAGTATCAAATAGCAAAAACTATGACCAATTTGTGGAAGTTACACACAGAAGATTTCAGTTAAATGTACGAAAGAGTTTTCTGCAGTGTAATATAGTCCAGTGCAGAAAACGGCTCCTTATTTTTTTTTTGAGGTTAATTTTTTCATTATGATTATTATTATTAAATGATAGCTGTATACGTTAATGCAAACATGGGGTACATTATCTTTCAGGAAACCTCCTTCCCAGGAAATGTTCAAACAGAGACTGGGTAGCCACCTGTCAGAAATGTGGCAAAAAGGACTTCTGCCTTAGAGGGGAGGTACCTGATACTATTTCTGATTACTCCTAAACCCAAGATCCGTGATGAGTGATATTTGGTAACTGGGGAAGCTTCAGGTTTATTAAAGATAATATTAAAACACACAGTTTTTCTTTCTTCTAAAGGCTGTTATTAAAGAAGTTATGTCCATGAGTAGATCTCATACAGAGCCCAAACGCTGGCTGGCCCCTTTGCCCTTGACTCTTCAGTTATAAGCTCTCCCTTGATACAAAACCAAGGTGTGTAGCAGGAAACAAAGGTTCCTATCTTCACAATCACAACAGACTGTGCCTCCTATGTGACAGTGGCAAAACCCTAACACAGTAAACAGCACCCATATCCAGCTGTTGCTCAGACTAAAAAATCAGGAAATTATCATTTCGTCTCACTCCCAATTCCAATCCTTTGGCAAACCTTTTGAACTCTAAGATCAAAAAGACTCCTTTTCAATGCTTCTAATATAAAACACCCCAGTACAAGCCATCACCGTCTCTCACCTAGGTTGCCTAAATAGCCTTCCTACTTGTCTCCAAGCTCAGAATCTTGACTTACCATAGTCTGTGCTCCATAAACAACTAAAATGTCCTTTTTTAGATCACAAATTAGATCATGTCACTCTCTACTCTCGACATACTTAGAATAAACTTCACACTCCTTTCCAAAGCTTTCAAAACCCAAACCATTTGACCCCTGGTTACCTCTCCAAATTTGTTTCCTATCAGTTTCCCTCCAGCTCACTCCATCCAGCCACGCTGTTCTCAATGTACCAGATGCTTTGCGTCTTAAGACTTTGCACGTGCCATTTCTCTGCTTAGTATGCTCTTCCCTAGATGTCCATGTACTTGTTCTCTCCCAGCTTGTCAAACTGCCATTCCTCCATCCCTCCGTGCTGTCTTCCTGGCTTGACTTTTCTTCGTGGCGTTTTATGACCACATTATTTATTAAATATGAATTTGCTTCCTTCTTATTGTCTATTTACCATCTCCATTAAAATACAGCTCCATATGGGACTTTGTCTATCATTATACCCACAGTACCTGGGGCAGTTTCTGGAATATGGTAGATATTCAATAAATATTTGTTGAATGATTGCATGAATGAAAGTACTAATGCTCACTTCTGACACAAGAATTTTGAGTGGCACATTTAAGGAGCTCCTTGTGGCAAATGTAGGGAATGGTGGTGATGTCTAAAACTCAATTTCAGGTGTCATTTATACTGTGGGTGTCATAAAGAAATATCTCTCCATTACCCCAAACTTTCAGCTATTTTTCCACACGCACAGTAACATGTGGTAGTGGTGAAGGCAATAAGGCCTTGCATAATGGAAGGTGCAGAGTCTAACAACACCCAGGAAACCTGTGGCAATGTGACTGCCCAAGGGAATGAGTGTCTCCCCTGGGAATCCTAGAAAACTTGGGGAGAAGGCTCTTCTATTTCTTTGGAATGTAAGATGGAAGCTCATATCATTCTGTTGAGAAGGAAGAGAAAGGGTGACCGACTGGGCTGAAGGAGCCTCCAGGTAGGATGGGGGAGCATTGACATCACCCCTTTTCCGATGATCTACCAGCAGGACTCTGAACGAATGTCTTCCAGTAAAGGGGAAGCTTTGACAAAAGTGAGAAAATCTTCACTGAAGTGATGTTTTCTCACCTCTGGGTGAACTCTAACGAGGGAATACATGCTTTACTATCAACACTACCAACACTCGTGGGTTTCTGGGTAGCTCCTAAAGGTCCCCAGCACCGTCATGGGTTTATCTCTGAGTCTGGATACCGTAAGGAAGAGAGTCCCACTTCCCCTTTTCTAAGATCACCTCATTCTGTCTTTGTTTGATCAAGAAACTTGAGAAAGTAAAAATGTATCTCTATGAACACCAAAACTTACTCAAATTCCTCTGAAATACATAATTTAACACATGTACTCCACTCTTCCTTACATAAAGAATAAGGAATGTCTAGGGCTTACCCCACTAAGGAAAGCTTAGACTCTGACTTTGGTGGGCCAGGATTTTCTCCCCAGTTCTCTTCTGAGAGACTGTTTCAAATGAGTCACTTTCAAAAACCATGCCCCCCACCCTAGAGTGCTCTTCCTGTTCAGCTGTGGTAAGCCAAAACCTACTTCAGAGAATACAAAGTCACCACTCTGGGGGGCTAAGAAAAGATGTGAGTTTAATGTGTTTTCAGTTGTTTGAAAAGAAAAAAAAGAAAGAAAACCTCAAACTACTGAACTAGAAGTACCCTTTCTGTGTTTCCCCATGTGTGCACACATGTGTGTACACAGTTCCTTTATTTCATAAGAATTTCATAAAGGAACAATGCAGATTCCATTTTCAATAAACACATTCAAAAGTATTGAGGTTTTGACATTCCCTATGTTTCAACTGATGCAAAAAAAGAAAAAAAATCCAACTTCCTAAAGAAACTGTCAATCTCTTATCCCTGGAATCAGTGCTTAAAGCATATAAACTATAATCCTATCTCCAGAAAAATTCCAAAGGTGTCCTAGTACAGCTACGCCTTAGAAGGGAGAAAGTGCTGGTGGTGTCATGACCATCTATGACATCAAGCCGTCTCAGGATGGCCCAGCCCCTTTCCTACTTCCTCTTTGTTCTGATGCCATTATCTGGAAAAGTCCATTGACAAAATAATGATAAGGTCCAGCAAACTTCTCATGGGTTGGGAACTGGCATATCTGATCATTGAAGCCAAAAGAGCAGTAAAAGGAAGAGGAGGACTTCATCTTGAAGGCTGGGATGCAGATCAGCAGCCAAAGAAGGACAAATATCTCTCTGACTTTCTCCATGAGGGACCAAGTCCAGAGCCTCACCACCCAAAACAGATGAGTGAATAAAGAGTTTTAAGGCAAGCAGATGACACATTCCAACCTGGAGCTGTGGTTTTATTGATTAATTTATCTGACAAAGATTTATTGAGTATCTTCTAAATGATAGCTTTAGATCTGGTGACTTGGCAATTTCCCTTGATTCCCTCCTTACTCCTGGTAATGTCAGGGAACAAATACAGTAAAACCTCCATTGTTAACTACCTCCCTACATTGACCATCTACTTAAGTCGACCTAATTATCATAGACCACCCATGCACCACATGTACGTATCACAGTAGGCCTAGCTCCTTATGTTGACCACCTCTATATGTTGACTAGTTTGTTACAGACCCTTGAGTGGTCAACTTATAAGAGTTCTACTGTATATCTTCCTTGTTTTCAAATGCAATGAATTAGGATGAAGTGTTTTTTATTTTCATCTCTAACCTCAACCCCTCATTGGATAACCTACTTAGAGCTGGATAAGCATTGACACTCACGCAGGAACCAACACTAATATAGATTCACTACTCCTAAAAATATGCCTACATACCAAGCAGAGAGATCCTTGCCTTATAGTTAAGGTTATTCAGCCAACAAATAGTTATTGAGTACCTAATGTGCATCAGGCACTGGGTTATATGATGTGGACAGATTGCTACACAAGGTAGAAAAGGCCTTCCCTTTGGAACTTTTATTCCAGTGAAAAATCTCAAATATTTAAAAAGTGGTAGAAAGAATAACATATCATAAGTTACTAAGAAAGGAAGACATATCAGTAAATGAAGAAAAGATGGCACTGTACTTAGAATATCTGAGGAGATGATATTTGAACTCCATGTGAAGAACCTAGACAATGATTCCTGGTGAGGGAAATGAAGCCCTTGTAGGTGAAGATGGTCTGCTCAGGTGTTTATCTCTCCCCAGCGAGCAAGGAATGCAGCCAGAGCTGGAGAGAGGGTGAAGGGTAAAGCAAAGTATTTTTGTTCGGTTTGGTTTGAGTTGTCTTTTAATAAGAGGGGATACTTGCACTTATGTACATAGTGTTGGAAATGATTTCATAAACAGGCATAGTTTGAAAATTTAGCAGACAGAAGAAAATGTTACAAGCAACAAAGTAGGAGAGAGGGAATGTGAGTCTGGTAGAGAAATGGAGGTTGTCCACTTCCTCCACTGTAACCGTCTGGGAGGGAGAGATCATGCAGGTGGCACAGGGGATGGTCACCTGGTGAGGGAAGGCACGTGATTGGTTTCTAAGAGGAAAAAATATCATATAATTGACTGGAAGAGTGCAGAAGCATGCTTACTAGGGAACTGAAGAAAAAGTGCTTGGCAGCTTTGAACAATCATTTGAGATCTGTGATCATTAATGCAAAGACGAGGTTCTCAACCAGGGGCAATTTTGTCCCTCTCCTTGCTCAGGGACATTGGGCAGAAATTTTTTGGTTGTCACGGGCAGGGGAGGGGAGGGTGCTACTGGCATCTAGTGGGTGGAGGGCAGTGAGGCTGCCAAACATATTACAATGCACAGGACAGCCCCACAGCAAAGAATTACATAGCTCAAAATGGTAATAAAACCAAAGCTGGGAAACCCTGATGTAAAGTGATATTGTACTTACATACAAACCATTTCTATAAGGCTGCATAAGGGGACAATAGTCCTGCCTGGGGCCGAAAATGGGGCCAGAAGACTGGGTGGAAAGGGGACTTATTTTCATTCTATATCCTTATGCACCTTTCAAATTTCTATCATGTACATTCATTATCTATTCAAATCAATCAATAAATCAGTGATAGATCTGTTATTGATTATCAACTTAACAGATGATAGATAAAGAATAAAATGAAACCAGCCAGCCTGTTTGTCTTCAACAACATTGAGCTGCTGGGATACCAGCTTAAAGAAAACAGGAATTTTTGTGAGGGGTGGAGGAAGAGTATTTTGGAGTTTGGGGTCTTTCTGAAGTACTGATTGTAAGGACGGGTGATGAAGTCTAAGCTGAACGGAGAAGTGACAATGAGGAAGTTGCTGATGGACATATATGAAAATAGAATTTGTTACTTAGAAGTCTCAATTTTTTTAAAAAAACCCCACTATTTTAGGAAAGAAAATTTTAGACCAATGGAACTGGAATCATAGGGGATGATACTGTGAAAGTCCAACACCTGAAATCAAATTCCAAAGGAGGTACTGTAATTTTGAATAACAGTTGAGGGAGAAGCTGAGAAGCCATCATGGGGAGTAGTTTGAGAAAATAAGAAAAAGTTAGTGTGAGTGACAAGCTTGAGAATGCAGGAAACCAAGGATTTCATGGCTCCACATATCAGTGGCTCCCCTGGAGAATGA
This sequence comes from Galagoides demidoff, assembly GCA_963574575.1. NCBI lineage: Eukaryota > Metazoa > Chordata > Mammalia > Primates > Galagidae > Galagoides > Galagoides demidoff. The sequence goes on along the minus strand of CAUYQV010196630.1, from coordinate 29,474 downwards.
AGTACCTAGGATAGAATGGCTCATCAGTAATGGTAGATGGCAGTTTTTGATATTCTACTATGTATCTGATACTTTTGTACATGCCAGCCCTTTTTTGCCAAAGAAAAGTCAAGTGATCTGTTCAGAGATTGCATAGTTAGCAAGTGGAAGAATAAAGATTCAAATCTAAGGTTTTTACTTCAAATTCTATGCCCTTTACACTCTGCCATGGTTCTGCCTCTATTGAAAGACAATTCATCATCAACTCTATGGAAAATCTGGTAAGTTCAACAGTGGTAATAATATTGGTAATGGAAACTCTGGGAGGTGGAGAGGAAAGAGACTATATAGAAAAAAAGGAAGGCCTGGCAAAAATGGAAAGATTTGCTTCATAGTTCTTCTTACCCCAGGAAATAAGTCTTAAAGTGAGCTGAACTCAGAAGGCATGAAGAAACCAGGGAAGGAAGCAGTGACATTCAAATGTGAGTGAATGCTAAAAATGACATTCTTTATATTTATCTATATCTGAAAAGATGGTTTTTATTACATGGTTTTCCTTAAAAATGCACAGAATATATATAAATATTGGATATCATATGAAAACAGCATCAGTAGCTGACAATCAAAGATGTTTGAAGACTATTAGAGTTGGTTGCCAAGAAGCATTCAATATCTACCCCCAAATACAATCCATACTTTGCAAACATGAACTTCACAATATCCACATTCTCTCTACTTATGTGACTCTTTAGTCACACACGCATGCACACACACATACACACACTCCTACAATGGCACTGGCAATACATGTGCTGTGTAGAAAATGGACTGAGTCCCCGAAAGCTCCCTCTTCCTTCTCTGTTAGTATTACACGATGGCTCAGCTTACATATCTATTTGGAAATGAAGACAGTGCCCATGAGGCGCTGGCCTCCTTCAGTCTCATTAGCTTATTGTACGAGCCTCCACCTCCTTTTCCATCCCTCATACACTCATGTCACAGCGGTGGATCCGAAAGACAGCCTCCCCTGAGGTAGCAGGTAGACCCACCTGAGAGGTGAGTTAAAAGGTGTTCTTTATGATGTGCCAAATACTCTTGGCCACTTAAGATGAGTGTGGACACCTGGTGGCTGTTTTTCCACGCCTCTGCATCTTGTCACAGCAGCCCAGCGTTTTCTGTTCACCAGTCATCTTGCTCCTCTTGTCTGGCTCATGGCCCTTAGCTTATAGGAGGGGCTGCAGACCTGCTGAACCCGGTGGTCCTAACACCCTCTTGCTTCATATCTTCTCACTTGATCTCAAGAGGGCTTAAAAAGACCCTTATTCAAGACAACATCTTCAGCACCTGTAGTAAGGAACTGTAATAGAAATAAAAATCCCTAAATGCTTTTCTTAGAGTTTATATAAGCCAAAAAATGTCCTAGATTCCTCAAAATTGACCAGGGAGATATCAGACACATTGACATATACACGATCGGCGCTGGTGAGATTGAACACTGCCCCCAGGTAGCTGCTGCGGGCCCACATCTGCCCTGCAGTACAGTAGTCCATAATCTTCCCATCCATTATCACCAGGTCCTGGGGATACTTAGCATTCCTCATGTAGACTTTGTGGCTCAGGGGCTGGTTGTTGCAAGATGGACCCCGGAAGTACACTTTGGAGTACACAAAGTACAGCCCAGTGTCATTGATCACAAGGGCACCCCTTTTATACTTCACTCCAGAGAGCAGGGCAATTCCATAGGTGTCTTCCCATTCCAGAGGCAGGGACTTTGAACTGGGCTTGCCTGAAATAAATGAGAGGCGCTTTCACCCAGGAATGCTCATGCATTACATTTGATAAAAGTTTCTAAAGCAAAACCATGAATTCTTCCTTGAACAAATGTTTTCCCCAGAATAATGCACTGCATATAGAACTGGCTGAGGACTTAAAACTTGATCCATCATGGAATTCCTTCAATCCCTTTGTCAAATCACATGCCTCCATTTTATCATTCACATGACTAGAACAATAATATATACCCCTAATCAATTATAATGAGGAATTATTAAAATAACTTTAGCTTTCTGGAACAAAGATTTTATAGTCTTCAGAAATAGCTCCAAGATGGCTAGGCTTTGAGGTCCTTCCATGAAAAGAAAACCCAGATTCAAGGAACTCTAAAGTTCTCAAGTTGAGAGAGATCTTTAAGATTGTCTGCTCCATTTTCTCACCTACAATAAGGATTCTTCAGCCCCTGAATTTGGGCTAAAATCTCCTTTCCTTTGTATCCTCCCAGCGTGATCTGCATGCCTTAATCAGAGAACTCTACAGCACTGAAATCCTCACCATGTGCCTGTCTTTCCCTATTCAACTTCAAGCTCTTTGGAGGCAGGAACCACGTAGTATTCATTTCCATAACTCCAAGTCTTGGTACACAGCAGGCGCTCAGTAAGTGTCTAATGATCTGACTGTATCGTTCTACAGTTTTTGCCTAAATACTTCCAGGGACAGTGAGACACCACTTTCTACAGTATTTATTCATTTCTGAATTGTTTATGAAGTTCACAGTTGGAGTGCCCACACCATATCGCTGGCAAACCATTTCACTCCACTTTACACTCACATTCTCAAAGTGCCAGGATGGAGTGTCCTCTCTCCTATTGCTACTCTTAGACAAAGCAGAGAGAAGCTCTTCCAAGAAACCATAATAGCACTGACTAAAATAGTTCCTCATTCTCCACTCTCTTAGCTCGAACCTCTTAGAGCTGTGTCCCAAATCCTCTGAAGGTCCTTGGAATTATTTTTTTTTTAAAAAAACTTCTTAGGGGTAGGGATCATGTCATAATTATCTCCAGATCTCCAGTTTAGAAAAGGGCCTTGCCCAGCATAGGGGCTCGAAGTATGTTTATAAAATTGGTCTGACTATAAAGATGTGATATTCTTAGGTTCCAAATACTGTCATTGGAAAGCAGCAACTCCCTCAGAGTCTAGTACTGGAAACTAACCAGCCAGCCATTATGCCTTTGGCCAAAAGCTTTCCCAGACCCCACCTGTATTATCCAGACACAGACCTGTTAAATGGGCCACTTTCTTCAGCTCCTTTTTATCAGAAGGTGGACTGGGGTTGCCTGTATCATAGAAAGATGAAAGATACATGTAAAAATGAGATATCAACTATGATTTTGGTGGGACTGAATCCTACCATTAAAAAATACATGTTTTAAAATCATAAATGGCAATACCTTAACATAATAACCATGCAGGTCCAAACAGTAACATTCATAGCAGTCTGCACTACATATTTCAGATATAGAGAAGTTAAAAAATAAACCATGTTAACATAGCCATGTGCTTAATTAATAATATTACAGTAAAACATAATTAATAGAAAGATTGATACCTAAAGAGCTATCTGTCATATTAGTTACTGCTTTTAGAACTCATCACAACCCTTTGACATAGAGATGATGTCCCACGTTATAGGTCACGAGAGGAACTGAGAAGGTGGATGACTAGTCCAAGAAGACACAGGGACTCAGTGTCAGAGGGGAAACCAACACTCTGGTCTCCTGACTCCAAATCCAGGGCTCTACCCACTCTGGCTCTGCTGTTCCTCAACTCTGCAGGACAGAGGCTCCCATCTACCCCAAATTCCTTATCTGAAGGCCTCAACAATCACCTTGTAACACTGACACCTCAAACCCATTTAATGGACCCTCATTGAACAAGCAGTTGTGTCCAAGTTCCCCCCATCACACAACCCCACCCGTCTGTACAGCCCTATTTTCTTACTCACACTGGACTCTGCCACACAATCAGAGCTCTATGGCCTGAACATATGCCCACTTCCCTACCTCTGTGCCTTCTGGCCAAAATGTTCTCCCAGTCAGAACTCAAGTGCCAAATCCTAACAATGCTGTGAGGGCCAGCTAAAGCACCTCTTTCTGGGGGTGAGGGGGAAACACCCTCCCCAAGTCTTTTTAATTAAATATGCTCTTCCCCGCCTTTGAAACCCGATTACTCCATCTTCCCTTCTTTTGTTAGTTGTGTCTCCCCTTCTCTGTGGTAACTGTATAATCTACTCTTTGTAAATAATGGCAAGTTTCTTACTATACTATATTGAATTCACCAGAGTTTTCAGCCTAGTTGTGAATAAAGGGCATGTTACTAGTAAATGTTTGCCAAATTAAATGGAGGAAATTAAAACAAACAGTCATTCTCAAAATAGACACTATTTGTCTGGCTTCAAATATTTCAAGCAAAGTAGAAAGGCTATCACTTTGCTAGTGAATTCAGAAACTAAAACATTCAGGAAAGATTTGTACTCTCTTCTTCCTTTTATGGTGGAAAAAAAAGAAATTAAAAAAAAGAGAAAGATTCATAGAGAGGTACTTGTGTATACCAGGCATGCAATTACCCTGTGAAGCTCACAGATAGCGTGAGGATGGCCTGATCCACTGTGAATGTTACTTGAGCAATCGTGACCTCTCCAGCCACCCACAACAACCTACCATGAATGAGGTGTTAGTGAACAGGAAAGGTAAAACTGAGTCCCTGCTACATTCCTATACCACAAACCATCTGAGCAGCTGATCTGGCATTCGGCCATGTACCGACAGGAAGTGGAGCACAGAACCACAGGCTGCATAGCCTGACGCCCCTCACAGCGCCTGGTAACATGTTACTTTCATAGGAGGTACTCACTGAAAGTATCTGCTGTGCAAATCCTGGAGTAAATGGACTGGAAATAGATCCTAGACCCTGGAAATGGCTATTTCCTGCCCCAGGGTCTTTGCACAGGTCATTCTCAGCACAGGAATGCTTTACCCATCGCTTCATCCCACTCTACCCTCCAGCACCTCCTAAAGAGGGATTCTCCAGACCACTCTCTATCTTGCGTTGCAGTTAGTACAATTGAAATTACATATTTGTTTGTTTGATTTTCTCTCCTCTATACTAAAAGTTCCATGGGGACAGGCCTCCTCGGCTGTCTCTCTCTCTCAATCAGCATCCAACCCCCATGTACCTAACCTTACACACCAGAAGGTCTCCAAAAGTCCTCACAAATGAGTAAAAGATTTCAATCAGTGAATTTCCACTGCATGGAAAAAAAAATGGGAAATGTAAAAAGAAGCAAATAAGAAAGTGTAAATAATCCATGATCGTACCTCCCAGAGAAAAATCACTGTTAGCACTGTTGTAATTCCTTCCTAAGAATATAAAAATATGCACATATGCATATTTAGCCAGTATGAAACTAAACACACCCTTGAGCAACTTGTCTTTTTATTTACCATACAGACTGCACAATCCCTGTAGCATTAAATGTCCTGATATATGTTTTTTAGTTGCTGAATGTTTTTATTTCATCTGAATACACCAATACATAGGTAACTAATCTCCCATCATGAGGCACTTAAGTTTCTTCTGAGTTGTTAATTACAAATAACCTCATAAGGAAGTGATGAGCATTCTTATATGTAAATCTACAAGCACTTCTCTGATTAAGATAAACTCTTAGTGATAGAATTACAGAGTAAGCTAATAGCTTCAAGATTTGAATGTGTACAAGTTATAGCAATTTAGACATACACTGGCTAAAACTAATGTGCAAGTAGGCCCTTGTCTCTCACATCTTTGCCAGTCTAGGTTTTTATTTTTACTCTTTACTAATCTGATGGATAAAAGTAGGTATCTCTATGTTTTACCCTTCATCTCTTTATCTTTTTTAGTAAAGTAACTAATTTGATTTCCATGTGATAATTCACCAATTTCTGGGCTGTCTGGGTTGAACAGGGAAGGTAATTATTTACTAGGGTAGGTAGAACTGACTCATCTGTTCATTTGACTTTTAATCACTGAAATCATTCCACAGAGTGGGTGAAAGATGAGTAATTAGGTACCTGTCTGACCAGCCACATTCCACTGATTTTCACAATGATTTTATTCTAGAAGTTTTCAAGAGGCTTCCTTTCTCTAACAAATATTTCCACTCTGCTTGTGTTCAGGGACATTCTAACACCTAAATCCAGAACTCAAGACCAGATCATCCCAACAATGGCTCCTACATATGCTAGGACAGAAGACAGATGGGGGCTTGATGGCAGCCAGTCCTGAGATGGCCAGTGCTGCCATCTGTTTTCCTCTGAGTGTCTAAAGATGAGAATTACCTATTGTCTCTGCAGAGGTATCCTGCTTTTCACTTATTTCACATTCCATGGCCACTCTACACAGGAGTTGCCTTACTTCATGAGGCACCAATCCATGTGCTGGTGAGCCCTGCAGGGGACAGGGCACCAAGAGCCCACATTACCTCTAGCCCCAGTTCCATACTAGTGGTCTCAAGACATATATCATCTGGAGGTTTGTTCTCTTCTGAAGAAATGAAGTGGCTGGATGAGATACACTCTAAGCTCCCTTCCAACTCTAAAAATTGAATGCCTCTTAGTTTAAGGCAAGCAAGACACATCCAAAGATTTCGGTCCACAGTTTCCAAAATTATGCCCTGAAATTTCATGAGGTCAGTGTTCAATAGTTCATCTTCTTCCTGTGCTGGCTCTCACACACAGGATTTTATTTTTTTTATAAAAGGCAGTTCCTGACCATGGCTGAAGCAGAACAGTCCTTTGAATGATGGCTCAAGTCTTCCCCTAAGCTTCACAGTGACTTCAAAAGAACTATCCTAATGTGGGCGAATGTCCACTTCTTAAAAGCTTAATCATAGCCTATAAAATAGTTTTAAAATAAAGCTTGACTCTAGAGTAATCTCTTTTAAAGAGATTAAAAGATGAAAGGATATTTCACAGAAACAGCTCTCTCTGCCCTCACTTTCCCTCATGTTCCCCTTCTCGTCCCAGGACTACTAGCCCCAGGCATGTGTGCCAGGCCCAGGAAGCCTGTGGAAGTGGAGGGGCCTCCAGCCAGCTGCCCAGGGGGCAAAGGTCCACAGTTGTATATGTGTGTCTCTTCCCAAAGCCAAGTGGAAATGATTTTGAGTTGTGTGCAGTGCTCGGCGACACTGATTTTGAGCAATTAGATTCATTTCAGATTTTAAAACAGTCTAAGGAACCATATTGAGCAGAGATTCAGAATTAGCCAGAATTCTTCTCCCAGTATAAGCCCAAGAATGGGACACAATAGAAGGCATTCCATCAAGGTGGGTCAGTGGTGAGGGTTATCTTTGGGAACTCAAAGTACATATATTAAAGGACTTACCTATTTGCTTCTCCAGAGATGATGCTGTATGACTTTGTCCAATGGACTAGCAGAAAAAAAGAGAGAGAGAGAGAGAGAGAGGATACATAATACATAAGAAGTTCTTTAAGCAAAAGAGGCCTAGAAAAAGAATCCAAATATCTCCAGACTTATTCTAACTCTGGATATGGCTAAGCAATTGTGCCTTGCTGTCCCTCAGTTTTGTGATTTGGAATAGTATCAGTATATTTAAGTATTTTCAAGCTTTAGTTCAGGCAGTTGAGAAAACTTAACTTCCAGGCAAGACTCAAAGCGTTTTTAATCCCTTGAATCCTTAGCTAGGAGGCAGTAAGTGGTCCAAAAGACTGCATGGACAATTGAGAAAGGACGAAATGGGGGCTCTGATGCATTACAAGATAGAAAATATTTCTATTTTGCAGAATGTCTATTTCTATTTTACATTTACAAGCTAGAAAATGATCCTCTATTTCTCTGCCTAAGAATAATCCATTTGTAAGACAGAAAAGGATTGAAACTCAGTTTGCAAGGCAGACTGGGGTCCACGTGGGCTGCAGCAGCCTCCCCCACCTCCACCCCCAACCCCCCACCTCTACCTCCACCCCAAATGCAGCAGAGCCGTGCTTCACCCAGTGACTCCAGGGCACAGCAGCCCCCCACCCCACCCCCCGCCGGCTTACCTCTCGGAGCTCGGCCAGCTCCTTCTGCAGGTGGTAGAGCTGAAACATCCCCATCCCCAATCCAACCAGGGCCACCAGAACCATGAAAAACACCACGAGGAGACAGAGGCCTGTGTTCTGGTCCCTCTTCTTCTTCTTCACGGGTGGCAGGGGCAATGGGGGCAGCGGTGGTGGTGGTGGTGGTGGCGGTGGTTGTGGTGGCGGCGGCGGTGGCGGTGGTCTCCTTTGACCAGGCCTTGCAGGCACAGAGGTTGGACAGGGGAGAACTGAGCCTGGAGGGTCCCAGGGAGAAGTGGCACTGCGGTCCACCCAGTAGATTTGGGGATATGGGTAATTGAAAGGCCGCTGCATGGCAGTGACTCCACTGGCCCCAGCAGGGAGTTTACTTCTCGGTGCTGTGGAGGCCCAAGTTCCAAGGACGGGCCTCCTGTGGCTGACTGCTCAAGAGAAGGGAAGCCGCTCTTTTATAGAGTTTCCATGGGGAGGGAAACACCTCTCTCTCGTGCTCTTTCGTTCTCTCTTTCTGTCTGTGTTTCGGCTTCTCAGAGAGGCACCCACTCACTCTGAAGCTGAGAAGCCTCAAGAAGCTCAGAGCAAACCCCTGGAAGTTTCCGCCCACAATTTTCTGATGAAAGCCTTCGAAGCCTCAGTCGCTGTCGCCGTGCTACCTGGAAGGCTAGTAGGCTCTGCTGGCCTGCCTGGGTGGCAGCAAGTCAGCTCGGGTGTAGCCCTGGGGGTGTGACCTGCTGCCCGGCCACCGAGAGGGCCCAGCGCGGCGGGCTCAGGCCGGAGGGCGAGACCCGGGCGTCACTGCCAGAGATGCCACTCCCACTTCCCTCACCTTCTGCAAGAGGAAACCATCCCCTGCCGCTATCCCTTTCCCACACCCAGGTGCTCTTTGCCCTGACCTCGCAGATCACCGTAATTCACCAATTCTTGGGTGAAAAACCCGCCCCACCCACTCTAGAGATTAGCTCAGAGCTAGCAAACCAGTGGCCCTTGGGCCTTGTGTAAACTCGAGACCTGCCTTTTTTGTACTTGACAATGTTTTACTTTGCATGAGTTGCCCACTTTTAAAATCAAGAACAGTCCACATTAAATATATGTTTCTATTGTTTTGAAACATTAGAATATTAAATACCCTGGAGGCCATCTCTGCAAACCCAACCAGCCACAGCTGGGTAGCAGCTGCCCTCTAGGACAAGACACAGGTGCTCCAGTCCCCTCCCCCCTCCTCTCTCCTCCACAGCGTCTCCCCCACCTCCACACCAGGAGAAACACCCACCTAGACCCTGCCTGGTCCCAGCGGGCCTTCCTGTTTGCAGCCCATTTCTGTAGCCAGATAAAATACATAGTGCCCAGGTAAATTTGAATTTCAGATAAACAATAATTTTTAGGACAGTGTGTCCTAAACATTTCATGGAATATCCTAAAAAATTATTCCTTTTTTTCTGAAATTTAAATTTAATGATGTATCCTATTTCATTGTTTGACTGCCTTTACTAAAGCTGGAAGCTCTACCTGAGCTAACTCCACCTTTTCCCCTGACCTCAAATGCCACTTATATGCCCGTAGTTTCCAAGTACTTAGAGTCAGTCCCAATCATTCTCGGATAAACCATTTACACCACCCATAAATCCCTATTTTCCACTTTATTGAAGACTCTACGTTTCACTCTCATGCTTTGAGATATCTGTGACTATCATTCTAGCTCTCTTGCCTGCACCAAATCAACGCAAAATATGTTAGTTCTCTGCTGTGTTCTTCCCACCCATCCCACCTCCACGTTTCATGCAACCTGTTTCTCCCGAGGTCACTCTGGTGACAACTTCAACTCCTCTCTTTTCCACTCCACCAACATTTAACTGGCCACTCAGGACCATTGCTTTTACCTGAGAGCTGTTTATCACCGTCCCTTCAGCACGCCCTCCCCACTCTGATTTTTCCTACTGTTACAGCCTGGGATCACTATTACACTGCAATGGGGCCCTAACAGCTCTCTCTGCCGCCACCATTTCCCAAGCCCAACTCACCCTATAAAAGGCAGCAAGGATGACATTTTAAAAAACAAATCTAATGATTTTACTTCTCTGACTAAAACCTTCTGATGGAAGGTTGGATTCCAGGAATAGTGCAGACTTTTTAGTGTGACCCAAGGCTTTTTATGTCAGACAACTAACAGCTCCCAGGACCTCCTCGTGTCCCACACTGCAGTCACAAACAGTGCAAGGGATGAGATTACAACAGACGGTGAAAGGGAGGCGCTGTAACAACCCAACACGATGTTCTCACTATCCTTTAGAGGGGAGCAAAGCTAATGGGAGTTTTGAACTCACATATGGCTTTATTCATAGGCATAAGCAATGCTAAGTTTAAATTTCATAAATAAATAATCAGCAATTATAGCTTCAAGAATTCTACTATATATATAACAAAAATAATTTCTTTTTTGAGACAGAGTCTCACTCTGTCACCCTCGGTACAGTGCTGTGGCATCACAGCTCACAGCAACCTCAAACTCTTGCGCTTAAGTGATTCTCCTGCCTCGGCCTCCTGAGTAGCTGGAACTACAGGCATCCACCATAACGCCTGGCTATTTTTTTGTTGCACTTGTCATTGTTGCTTTTAGCTGGCCGGGGTTCAAACCTGCCAGCCTCAGTGTATGTGGCTAGCGCCCTACTCACTGAGCTATGGGTGCCATCCAGGATACCATTTCTGAGGTTAAGCTACAAAAAGGACTGTGGCGTCCATGTCTTCTCCCCTCCCCCACTTCAGGGGAAGCAACTTTCATATCATGAGCAGCCTACTGGACAGGCCCATATGCAAGGAACTGATATCTCTGGCTAACAGCTAGCAAGGACCTGAAGCTTGCCAGCAGCCACATGAAGGAGCCTCAGTTGAACCTTGAGATTATTGCAGCCCCACTGTATAGCACTGTTTAACCCAAGTCACTCAGCTAAGCCAAGCTGGGATTCCTGACCCACAGAAACTATGAGATAACAAATACAGTAGAACCTCTGTATGTTTACCACCCAAGAGACTATAACAAACTGGCCAATAGACAGGGGGTCAATATAAGGAACTAGGCCTACTGTACTGATATGAAAGGGGTGCATGTCTGGTCTATGAAAATTAGGTCAACTTAAGGAGGTTGTCAATGTAGGGAGGCGGTCAGTGGTGGAGGTTCTGATGTGTTTGTTATTTTAAGCCATATGCTTAGGAGCAATTCACTATGTAGCAATAGATAACTGGTGTTAGATGAACATTTTTCATTTTTCAAATAATCTTAAATCTTGCAACCATATGGAACTCCCTTTTTGCTTCTGATAATGTGTCCATTGGTTCTGTTTTTTATATAGATACATATTATCAAAGGAAAATTGGCAATATCTTAATATTTTCAGTCATCCTTTTCAATCATTATGTCTCATTCTTTTTATTTTCTTTTTGCATTATCCCAGACCTCACAAACTATGTAAAACAGTAACAGTGATTGCAGACATCTTTGTCTTGATTCTAATCTTCAAGAGACTGCATCAAAGGTTTCTCTTGATAGGTAAGATGTTTTCCAAAGGTTTTTATTTTTTCTGTATTGCCTTTTACAGTAAGTGTTCCCTGTTGTATCATCAGGATCTCGCCAGCAAACAAGTAGAAGACTCACATTACAATAATTGAAAAAGCTCATTAGAGGGATAACTTATAAACGTGCAAGTGGGTGCAGGGAAACCAAAAGGGATAGTGTGATGCTCTAGAGCTACACGGACTAGGTTGTGATGGCCACAAGGCAAGGACAAGGCAAAGTCACTGGAACATAGGGAGAGAATTGTGTAGAGAAAGCTTCTCAGACAGCAATTGTGATTTCCGGTGGAGAATTGCAGCCAGCCCCAGGTGACCACACAAAGCCGGAACCCGGGTTAAGTACCCTGTGCTACCACCTCCCTCCCTTTTGCTGAGATTCCATGTTGGGTGAACTCTACTGGAAGCCAGAGGGCAAGGCAGCTCATTGCCATAGTCCATATAGATTAAATTCTCAGAAATGAGAGCAAAGGTAGTCTGGACAATGTTATGGCTAAAATGTATTGAGGCTTTCTTTTAGAGTTACAGATGCTCTATTTTCATGAGTGCCTCTTGCCTGAAAAAAACTATTTCAATTTGCTACAAAGCTATGTACTTGGTATAATTTATATATCTATTTTCTGGAGCTTTTTAATTATGTGATCCAAGTGTGCTACATCTTTCTTGATATGTTGGTTTCTGAGATGAATGAGTCAAAATTTCCAAATGCAGCTATTGATGTACCTATTTCATCCTATAGTTGTCATTTGTTTTAGGCTCTATGGTTAGGTATATATATATATACATTCATAATTACTTTCTTTTCATTTCTATAGCCTATTTTGTTCTTTTGTGAGCCTTATGACATTTTCCACCTTGGATTCTGTTCTGTCTGATATTAAAATTGCTACCACAGGCAGTGCCTGTGGCTCAAAGGAATAGGGCCCCGGCCCCATATACTGGACATGGTGGGTTCAAACTCAGCCCCGGCCAAGAAAACCTGCAATAAATAAAAATAAAAAATAAAATAAAATTGCTACCACAAATTTTATTTCAGGCAGCACCTGTGGCTCAAAGGAGTAGGGCGCCGGCCCCATATGCCGGAGGTGGTGGGTTCAAACCCAGCCCTGGCCAAAAACTGCAAAAAAAAAAAAAAAAAATTGTTTCATATCTATCTGATATTTCTTTTTCACCTGTTAATTTCAAACTTCTATACTTAAGAGCTTTCTTTATTAAGAATTTATTTCTGAATTTTTAATTAATTTTTGAGGTATTCTGTCTTTTACAAATTAGTTAAACCATTTACATGTACTGTATTACAATCACTATTATACTAGGGCTTACATGCCACTTTATTTTGTGAATATATATTAGATTCCCCTTCTCTCTCTTTTTTTTTCTACTATGTGAATCAAATTTTTTTGGTTGATAAGTGACTTAAATAGTCATATTTTTATTCTGGTAATTAATCTCAATTTATCAAAACCCAAGCTCTTATTCATTTTTCTGCCCATTTCTTAAACAAGTAAGTGTCTACATAGTCCCCGAAATAGCTCAAACACCTTACGTAACCATTCCATTCTCCTGCAGCCACCACCTCCACCGTATTGATATTGCCTAAAATTTTAATTTGGGTTGTGATAAATGTTTATGTTTCATTTTCTGTCACACTTAAATGATAGTTTAGTTGGATATACCTTTATAAATGTGACATCCTTTATTTTTTATTCAAAATTTTGCAAATATTACTTTTTATCTTCTTGGATCCGGGACTGTTATTGAGAAGGCTGTGGTCAATCTAACTTGCATTTCTTTTTAGTCAATTCTTTTTTCTTTCCAGAAACTTTTCGAATGCTCTCTTTGTGTAATTAATTTCACTAAAATAAATACAGGTTTTTTTCCAATATGGAATTTTATAAGGTTTTTCTTCTATCTTTCTTTAATTTGGGAAAATCTGCAGTCATTATTTGTTCAAATACTTTTTCCTATGCCTATATTTGTTTCTTTTTTTCTTCTGAGACCCTTATTATAAAGATACTGACATTTTTATTTCTACTCCTCTCACTTAACTTTTCTTTTAAAATATATTTTTATCTTTGTCTGCTGCTTTTAGGCATTTAGGAAACCTCCAGCTCAGGAATACCCTCTTTGGCTGTATTTTTTCTATAATTTAAACTTCTATTAAGATGTTTATCTTAACTATTACTGTTTTCAAGCCCGGCATTTCCAGCTGATTCTTTTCTGGAATTGTCTATTCCCAGTTAATGTTATTAGTGTTTACCTTTATCTCTTTGGGAATATTTCTCTTGCTTATTTTAAATGTATCCTCTCCAGCCTGTTCCTGTTTGTTTGCTCACCGTGTTGTCTTTCTTTTCCAGCAGTTGTCTTCTCAGATGTCTCTTCTTTTTTCCTTGTGAGCCCATGTTCTCCTGGGCGTATCAGATATCAGGGATGGTAGTGTACAGCCAGTGTAGGGGGGAAGTAGGAGTGAAGGAGGGAGAGGGTGGCTGAGGCCCAGGAACTCAGGGTAACTTATGCCCTTCCTAGAGACTCTGGGGAGTTGGTAGTGGGACACTGCTCAGGATGAAGAGCCTCTGGCATTATACTGTAGGCTCACCCATGCCCTGGCCACCACTGATATTGCCAAGTGAACCTTCCTAAAGTTCTGCCTGACAGTGCTAGTTCCCAAGAGATTTCTTCCTCCAACAGAGTCATCTGCCTGTACCTGCTGTTAACTCTTCCCCACCTGGGCCAGACTCCAGCACCATCTTGATATTTTCCCTCTAAGATCTCTGCTGGTTCAAGGGCAAGTACTATTGTTTAGCTGCCTCACAGTGACAACAAGGCAATGTGGGAAAGAGAAAGACCCAGAACTAAGAAGCTCTGGTACCAACCGACCACCTTACAGCATCTGACATTCATCGCTCTGAGGTACAGTGAGTGTATAGCCATGTGCACGCCAAGACCCAAGCACCACCCTTCTCCCCTCAAGAGTTTCTCAGGTCTTTGTCAGTTTCTCAGGCTCATCAAGCTGTTTCTTGTTTTGAGAGGTTGATTTGGTGAATGACATCAGAAACCCATGTCAGTATGCCACCTTGTTAACTCTGCTAAATTCTTTTTTAATATTATTATATCAGGTTAATGTGAGGGTACAAACAACCAAATCACAATATTTGAATTTGTTAGTAGAGTCCCTCTTGTAGTTATGTCCTGTTGAAACAACTCTTAACAGTGTCCCCATGTGGAGGTTTTTCAGCCCCCTCAGGTTATAATTCATTCACTTCCCTAATTGCTTATTGATTCTGGCTCTTTAACTCTGAGGCAATGAGGAGTGACACAGGTTTATTCCCCCGCAAAGTGTGCCATACACCTCTATGTTGTGCCCATTCAGTGGGATACCCCAAGCCCCTCTGCTAAATTCCTTGTCTCTGTCACCTCAAGCATTATTATGGGGATTAATTAAAAGAGTGAATTCATGAGAGGCATTTAGAAGAGTGTCTGACACATAGTGAGTGCTCTGCAATTGTTAGCTATAATTACGATTTGTCACCTTCGTCATTAATGACACGCACGATGAGCCTACAAAAATGTGTATATCACCGTCAGGGATGAATAGGTTGGACACAGAGAACCAGGATTAATTCACACCGAAGTCTGTCATCTCCAAAGGTTTGTGTTCTTCCTACAAATTGAGTATCCCTCATCTGAAATGCTTGGGACCAGAGTGTTTTAAATGTAGAGTTTTTTTGGAACTGGGAATATTTGCATATATGTAATAAGATACCTTTGGGATGGGGGACCCCAGTCTAAAGATGAAATTTATTTATGTTTCATACACATCATATACACATAGGCTGAAGGTAATTTTATATAATATTTGTGATAATTTTGTGCATAAAATAAAGTTCTGACTGCTCTTTGTGATCTGTCACGTGAAGTCAAGTATAGAATTTTCTACTTGTATCTTGTTGACTCCCCAAAAGTTTCAGATTCAGGAGCATTTCAGAATTTGGATTTTTCATTAGAGACACTCAACCCATATTACTCTTGATGAGGTAGGCCATGTCGCCCCTTCCCGGCCACTGTGCAAATATAAATCTGACCATGTCAGTCTACTACTTAAAATAACACTTTGGTGGCTTCCTATTGCCTTTCAAATGAAATCTGAACTTCTCCCATGACTTCCAAGACTCGCTGCATTATCTGGGCTCTTCCTAACTCTCAGCTTATCATCATGTTTATAGCCTGGTAAGAGAGGAAGAGAGTAAAATGAGATAAGTTATGACAATTTCTCGTATTATGTATGGGTGTACACACACACACATACATATTTCATAATGTCTGTCTTCTGCATGCTAACTCTGTACCATGTGTAGCCTGCCTAGCACAATGCCCAATAACTAATAACGCACTCAATAAATAATTGTCGAAACAACTTTTAACAGGATCCCCAAGCAGTGTCTTTTCAGCCCCTCAGGTTGCAATTTATTCACTTCCTTACTTGGCTTATTAATTTTTGGCTCTTAAACCTTGAGGCAACAAGGAATGACACAGGTTTACTCCCACACACACAAAAAAATTCATTCCCATTAATAATCCAACTGGATCCCAGGGCAACCTTTGGTTTCTCTTGCCTCTAGATGACCTTCTTGCCACACAAAGCATGTCCCAAGAAGCCCCAAAACACCTCTGCCCCCCCTACTGGCTCAAAGGTTTATATACCATTTGGTGCATTCACTATGTCCCTCAGGAAGCCCATCACGTTCTCCTGCAGTTAGAAGCCTGGTGTCCCACCCTGGTGTGGTAAGGTGCAGGTAGTGGCTCTGCAGAGTGACCACGTGTCATTCTTAGCCCTCACGTGCCAGCACAATACCTTGTGTACAACTGAGAGAGATGTTGGAGGTCATATATTGGTTCCTAAGTCATGTAGTGACTAATTG
Organism: Galagoides demidoff; assembly: GCA_963574575.1. NCBI lineage: Eukaryota > Metazoa > Chordata > Mammalia > Primates > Galagidae > Galagoides > Galagoides demidoff. Next base: position 13,126 of record CAUYQV010196630.1, on the reverse strand, counting down.
TCTGAATTTTTCAGAAAGAAATGGCTAAACACGAATTCCAAACTTAGCGTCCAGTATTAGAGATGGTCCTTAAATATCTGTTGATCAAAGGAGTAAACTGACATTCAAATAGGTTAAGTGACTTGCCTGAAATCACATAGCCTGTTGGTATGGGAGACAAAATTCTAAACCAAAGAGGGCATATATGAGGTTGATTATATTAAAGAATGCTCATGGTGGGAGCAATGTCTCATGCCTGTAATCCAAATACTCTGGGAGGCCAAGGCGGGTGGATTGCTTGAGTTCATGAGTTCAAGACCAGCCTGAGCAAAAGCAAAACCTCATCTCTACTAAAAATAGAAAAGCTAGCCTGGCATTGTGGCATACACCTGTAGTCCCAGCTACTTAGGAGGCTAAGGCAGGAGGATGGCTTGAGTCCAAGAGTTTGGGGTTGCTGTGAGCTATGATGCCATGGCACTCAACCCAGGGTGACAGAGTAAGACTCTGTCTCAAAAAATAAAATAAAATAAAGAATGCCTAAGACTGTCCCCATCACAGGTAGGGCCCCCATGTGCATAGGGCTGAGGGGCATCCTGCCTGTAGGATAGCAAGAGGTAGAGAGAGTGTGAGGCACACCCCAAACAACATCTATGAAGACTGGAAATGCCTGGGTCTTGTGGGCTCTTTTATGAGGGCCTTTTTGGTGTTTGAAATGTTTCATTGCAAAAACACATGTCACAGTGGGTTTGTGGGAAAGCAGACGCACCAAAAGACTGCCTTAAATGTCAGAGTCGTTGCTTTTGTCAACCACTGTTTCCTCTGGGTACCTAGCAGATGTTGGATGCAGCGGGATGCCTCGAGAGCCTTCCACCCTTGTGGGCTCGTGAGAAGACCTTGTAAGCACGCAGTCCCTGAGTTTGCTGGTTTGCTCTCTGTCACAGACTTTGGGACAAAAGTAGGGCCTCAACTGGCCTAGTGAGTAAAAACAGCCTTAGCTCATGTACTGGTTATTTTAGAAATAAGGTCTCTTCTCTAAGCCTTATTTGCAAACCAGCTACAGAACTGTTCCCTTAGTTGGCCCGTCCAAGATACTACAGACTGGATGGCTTAGCTGATAGAAATTTATTCTGGAATCTGGAACTATAAGATCAGGGTGCCACCATGGTTGGGTTCTGATGAGGGGCTTTCTTCCTGGCTTGCAGGTACCATCTTCCCACTGTGTGTTCAGGGGATGGAGAGAGAGATCTTGCTCTTGTTCTTCTTATAAAGCTACCAATCCTATAATATTCAGACCCCACCCTTACCACCTCCTTTAACCTTAGTTACCTACCAAAAGCCTTCTCTCAAAATACACATTCACACTTGGGGTAGGGCTTCAGCACATGAGCCTGGGGGAGGACACGATTCAGTCCATAGCAACTGTCTTACCGACCTGAACCCTTACAGGGCTCTAGAATCTCCACACGCGGAATCATCCTGCCCCATCTCTTATTTTATAGACATGGACATGAGCTTCAGAGAAATGAGAAGGTTTTCCCCAAGACCACATGGCCAATGTGTGGAATGGTTAAGAAGAAAACCTGTCCTGTCTCCAGTGCTTCCTGCTGCATCTTAAATGTCTGGAAATGAGAAACAGCGAGCATTTGTTTCTGTTCCCTTCCATCCATGTAAGTCTTGAACTCCTAACGCGTGCGAGGCACCGGGAGCGGGTGTGAGGATACAATAGTGGGTTTTTGGAGGAGCTCACAGTTTGGCGGGTTGCGTTCCTAGTGCTGTCTTTACAATCCCCCCACTTCGCTGGGATGTTTCTGTCCCTCATAGGGAAAATACTAACTCAGTATTTTTTGGAGGTTGGGGAGTGGGGGAAGAACTAAATGCCAGGCCCCGGGCTAGGAACATCACATACATTGCCTTACTGACTCTCAAGAATTTTTCTAAGGTAAATATTATTATCCCCATTTTACAAATGATCCAGAGAAGTTAAAGAGTCCATGAAGTGGCTGAACTTGGACTTGAATTCAGGCCTTTCCAGCAGATGACAATGTCCCTCTTTATTTACCTTTTTCTTCTTCTCATGGCGGCCCTCTCCTCCCCACCAACTCTCTCATGTGCCCTTAGCAGGCCTTTGACAAATAAGATTCTCCCTAACACATAATACAGCAAAAGCCCCACCTGTCCTTCCAGGGAACATGAGTTCCAACTTGATGATTCTCATTTCTCACCTTCAACTCCCCTACACGCCCATTCCCACCACCCCGTCATATCTCCTGTTTTTGTTATTTTTTAAGTGAGAGAAAGAAAACATTCCAAAGCCGCACTCTGCACCACTAGCTATATTGATCTCCTGAAATTGACAATATTCTAGGCTCTGCATCTTCTCAACCACCCTTTCCCAACCTCCCCACCAGCAATAAGGCAGGCAGCCATGCTAGTTGCCGGAGAGAAAGTGGGCCCCCCCGCCCCAGCTGCATCCTTCTGCAGCAGGCCTGCAGGATGCAACCCCAACTGTTCTCCCTGGAGGTTTCGCTCCCAGACTTGGCTGCACCACACCAGTAGTTTGGTTTCCAAGTGCGCAGGCACCATCAGATTCTTGGAACGCCTCCCTGCCATGGGCACAGGTCAGAAGGAGAAGCAGAAAGCCTTCTAACTTCTTGTAGCTAACACTGCAAGCTGCTATTATTGGTTAGTCAGAAAAAGATTAATGCCCATCCCACCTCAACAGGAACCACAATCCAAAGAAATCAGCTGTAACAGGAAAACATAAGCCACACAGGAGCTCAGTCAAAGTGCTCACTCCCCAGACTCAACCCATGGGGCGGAGGGAGCACCCCCAGCTGTGGGGACCCTGCTCCATACCCATCTCCCTTTGTCTAGAATGTATCACACGTTGCAGGTGGTGCTACTGTCGGCCCAGCAGATACCACACCCCAGGACTAGTCTAACTTCCTGGCGGGGACACAGCAGGAGGCTGCAGTGAGGTTCCCCTTCATTGCCACTCTAGTCTAGCTTCATATCCTGCTGCTTATGAAAAGAGACCCCCAGAGCCTCCAGGACTACTCACAAGGTTCCCATATGTCTAGGTCAGCAGTTCTCAACCTGTGGGTCGTGAACAGGAACTGTATTAAAGGGTGGCGGCACTTGGAAGGTTGAGAACCACTGATCTAGGTACTGAATCGCATCCTTCACACAGATAATGGTATGGATTCTGCAGATTGACCCAGCGAGGCATGGCCCGTAAGTATCCCCATTGGATGAGTAGCCAAGCTGAGAAAGATTAAGCAATTCCTTCAGAATCACATGCACAACTACTCAGTGGCAGAGCCTAGACTCAAACCCGGGCTGTCCAGTTTCCCAGGGCCCAGAGTAGCCCACCCACAGGAGTGGTGTCCCACTCCCCACCTGTCCCTGAGCCCTGCCCACCACACCCATCCCGAGAGACCTGGGCCCACCTGCTCTCCTTCCTCACCGTCCCTGGCACCTGCTCCTGAGTGTCCCAAAGCTCCCTGGCAGATGCCCCGTCAGCCTACCCACACACCCCACTGCTTCCTGGTCCCCTGCCTGGCAGCTGTGAAGGCCAGACCAGCTTTAGAAAGTTGGCCCCATAATCAAGTTAAGACACAAAGAAGTTAACCTTTGCATCATGCCACCCACATTTGGTCTGTCCCTCCCCTAAGGGAGCTTGGTTTTAGCGTGCACTGGGACCCTTTCATCCATCCCCAGCTGGCTGTGTCAGCTGCTGCGTCACAGATCTCTAGCCCGCGAATACCCACCCCCAACACTTCTTCCTTGCTTCATCTAGCCTCTCCTGTGTGAAGGTTAGTTGACGGTAGAGAAGGGGAGACCTCAGCCCCGGGACCCAGGCACTCCTCTGACGCCCATCCCTAAGGGAGGAAATGTCAGCAGAGGGAGCTGGGGTGCTGGGGTTTCCCCTACCTCTGAATGAGCCATACCTCAAAGCGTATCTCCCTTAATCCTGCACAGCAAGCCCTTCTCACACCTGCACCCTGATCCCTGCACAAGCCTCTGTGTGTATGTGTGTGTGTGAGAGAGAGAGTATGTGTGAGTGTGTGTGAGACCGTGTGTGTGTGAGAGAGTGTGTCTGTGAGAGTGTGTCTGTGAGAGAGTGTGTGTGTGTGTGCATGAGAGAGAGAATGTGTATGTGAGAGAGTGTGTGAGAGAGTGTGTGAGAGTGTGTGTGTGAGAGAGAGAGAGAGACAGTGTGTGTGTGAGAGAGAGAGAGAGTGTGTGAGAGAGAAAGAGAGAGTGTGTGTGTGAGAGAGAGTGTATGAGAGAGTGTGTATGTGAGAGAGAGAGTATGTATGTTTGAGAGAAAGAAAGAGTGTGTGGGAGAGTGTGTGTGTGAGAGAGAGTGTGTGTGAGAGAGTGTGTGTGTATGAGAGAGTGTGTGAGAGAGAAAGAGAGAGTGTGTGTGAGAGAGAGTGTATGAGAGAGTATGTTTGAGAGAGAGAGAGAGTGTGAGAAAGAGTGTGTGTGAGAGTATATGTGTGAGAGAGAGTGTGTGTGAGAGAGTGTGTGTATATGTGAGAGAGAGAGAGCGTGTGTGTATGAGAGAGTGTGTGTATGAGAGTGTGTGAGAGTGTGTGTATGAGAGTGTGTGAGAGTGTGTATGAGAGAGAGAGTGTGAGACAGTGTGTGTGTGAGAAAGAGTATATGTGTGTGAGAGAGAGAAAGAGAAAAAGAGTATGTGTGTGTGTGAGGGAGTGTGTGTGAGAGTGTGTGTGTGTGAGAGAGAGAGAGAGTGTGTGTGTGTGTGTGTGTGTGTGTGTGTGTGTGAGATAGAGTGCTCCTGCAGATTTTTGCTCACTCTCCCTGTGCTCCAATTAACCAGCCCAGGAGGGGGCTGGAAAGGAGCAGGGGCCAGAGAAAAGGGACACAGATAAAGACCCAGTAACTAGCCACTGAAGGGCTTCCATTGCCCCAGCACCCCTCCGGGGATCTGCTTCAGCTCCAGCTCCACAGAGTGGAGTGTAGGATGGGTGGGAACCCGAGGAAGTGGTCAGCGGGTGGCAGGAAGTGACTCCTTCTGCAGAAGGCCTGAGGCAGAAGTTAAGCCCAAGGACCTCTCAGTTTAAAATTGTCTTCTTCCCACAGCACCTTTCTCTGTGCACAGACACGTCTCAGGAGTTCTCCACCTTCTCCCTGTGTTCAGTTGTGGTGGTCAGAACTGGAAGTGATCTCAGCACCGATCTATTCATTTATTCATTCATTCATGTATCTGCCGTGCATCTATTCTGCGACCCGTGCGAGGCGCGGACCCTGCCCTGGGGTCTCAGCCCTGTGTCCTGTGTGATAACTTCCTTATCATCCAGCTGGGGATCTGACACAGAAGGACGTCCCCAGATTGTACCCAGCAGCATGGTTGGCAATCCATTATTTCCAATGACAAAATGCCTCTGAGCTTACCTGGAAAATTTAATCTTCAGTATGTAGATGATTCCCTATGCACAGCGCCTTTCTTTCCCAGCTCGTGTTCTCCGTGCTTCAGGCACTCACAGCGGTCGACCATGGTTGGTGGGCAGCTTCACTTCACAAGACCAGTAGATACTGACCATTGGTTGACAGTATCCCCCAAATTAAGTGTGGATCTGAAGATATCTCTTGTTCTGAAGGGAAGGTTGTCACTCATATCACCTTCCTGAATCAAGCAGAAAGTTGGGGTTTAAAAAACTTTTTAGTTAGCCCTGTATAGTCCCTAAACTTCCCCATCTGAGCACGAGATACAACTCAGATTATGGATTTGAGTGTCTGCTAAAAATCAGACTTTTTAGAAAGGGAGTGGACTACACCAGAGAGAGATTATCTAGTCCAAAATCTGGACCTGAGACTCAAAGAAAAGTGAACTTCTCAGCTCCACCCAGTTGTGAGCAGCAGAATGAAGGCCCGGTTGTGAGCCTGAGTCAAGGCCAGGGGCGCCCACTGAAGCACCGAACACCCTGGTTGCCTTGGGGGCCTCAACTCCCATGAATTTTGCTCCCATCCAGATAAATCTATGATGTCATTTGTCCCCAGGTAACTGGGTTTAGGCACTTTTTCCTTTTCCCTAACTGAGAAGCAGAGATTGTCCTTCTTAGTTCCCTGGGCTGAGAAACATGAAATGGTATTTGTTCTCTTCATGACTGCCCTCTACGAGAAAATCTCTGACTTTTTAAAAAAACCTGCTTCCCTGTGGTATGAACAGAGATAAGGAAAGGTGGAAAATCAAATTTCAGGGTCCCAGCCCTTAAATCACAGATGGAGAGAAGTAATGTGTCTGCATGATCACTCTCACACGGGAGAATCCTTAGCGTAACATAATACCTTCACGGTAATATAACTGTGCCCGGAACCATCACCCCACTTTTGGTAACAACAGTACAATTTCCTCTGAGTAACCAGCTATCCTCCCCCTTTGTCTGTGTGGTTCAGTTGCAGTGACACCACCCAGACCCCACCCCATTGTATTCTAGGCACAGGCAGGGAACCCAAATTTATCCGTTACAGGCCTGAGTCTTAATAGCCCCACTGACTGGACTGTAGTTGGTCCAGTGCCCTCAGCTAGGCCATTATCGGCCCAGCTCTGAGACTTCTGCTACAACTATTTGGAAAGAAGTGCTCCGTTCTGCTGGGCTTACTAATAGCACAGAGGGGGATCCTGCACTACATGTCTAGTCCTCTGCCTGGGAGTGTTTGAGATAGCAGAGCTGAGACAAAGACAGGCTCTCACGGATATCATGTCAGAATGTTATTCTGCCTGGACCTCAATCTGAGAACTCTATCCCTTGATGTTATAAACTGTGGAAGTCAACATTTTCTTTTTTCATTGTAAGCCTCTTTGAGTAGGGTTTCTGTCATTTGCAACCTGAAGAGACCTAATAATATACTCACAGCCAAGACACCAAATAGATGCTTAAGAGAACAAGAGTGAAAGGGCAATGACAATATTTTGGGCAAGTGGCCTGATGGCTGCTGGTTCCTGAGAAGAGGAAAGGTCAACCCCACCAGGGGTGTCAAACTCCCCCCCACCCCACCCAAGTAGGGTGCTCTAGTAACAGGAGAGGAGAGCTCATCCTGGGCTGACATCTAGTCCCCCACCCACCTAACATTCCACTGAGTTTCAGTGTGAGAATCTGAAACTGCTTTTGTTGAGGTTTCACCACCTCTGACTCCCACAATGCTTTCCAAGTCCCCAGAATACAATTTTTAATTTAAAGGCTCCCCCAAATGCTTAAAGTTAGAGTTCATCACCAGCTTAATTGTCTCCTTTGCTAAAATCAGAGTTTCCTCCATTTATAAAGACATCCCATCTTAAAGTCCTTCTTCCCCTCTGAATGTCATCCCTGTTTGCCTTCACTGAGCACAAATAGGGCACACTTCAGTCTCTGAGCAAAGGCACAGTATCAGACCTCCATGACTTGCTGTAAATCCTACTTTTTTGAATAAAGGTATTTTCTTGTTGCCTTTCCTGCATGACTTCCTGCTAGCCATCAGTCCCTATTCCCCATCTAGAGTAGAGAATGGTGGGGTAAATTATAGACTGATGAGCCCCTACAAAGCCAGGTAGCCCAATCAGTCATTCACCAACCCTTTCTGAGCACCAGGCACCAGGTACCATTGTGGGGATATAATGGAATGAAAAATGTGCCCTGTCCTCAAGAAATTTACACAGCTGCCATCAGAGTGAAACTTATTTGTAACTCTCAGCCTATGAAACGGCTATAGGGATTATGGGCAGGAAAGACATAAGACATTTCTGAAGCCCATGCCACACTGCGTGCTCTACCAACCTGAACCAATCTGTTTGAAACATTTAGAAGATTCTGCTTCTGAAACATTTAGAAGATTTAGGGGATTCTGGCAATCCCCTTCCCAGCTTGTGACCAATGCAGGTCATCACATTCTGGGAGTGGGCAGGGGATTGGTGCAAGGCTAAGAGCCCTTTGGTTCGTCCACAGATAGTTGAGTTCCTGTGAGATAAGCTCTACTAGCTACTCACTCCAGGGAGGCAAAGAGGAGCAGACCAGTCTTCCAATTCTCGGTGTCCACAGTCTGGAGAACAGCAGTGAAGCCGAGCAGTCCTCATGTAACTGTGACTATGTTACAAGAATAAGTATGAGAATATTTTAAGAAGCCTCCAAATTAGTACTGACTTAAAAGAGGAGGGAAAGCATATTTGGACTGAAGGTGGAGGAATGGGACAGAGTTGGGAGCAGAAGAACTATTTCATGCTGAAGGTTGAATTTGAGTTGGAGCTTAAAGAATTATCATCTTTTGGCAGTGCCTGGGAGTAGGGCACTAGCCCTAAATACCGGAGGTGGTGGGTTCAAACCCAGCCCCGGCCAAAAACTGCAACAACAACATAAAAGAATTATCATCTTCATTTTTTCAACTTCATTTCTAGACAAAAAAAAACTTTGGACCCATTCCATTAAAAAGAATATGTAAAACAATTCAAGACAGATTGTAAATTTGATAAGTGACTTGAATCCTCATTGCAGTTTGCTCAGAAGGTTCTGGGCATTCCCACCCCTTGTTCTTAGCTGGAGTAACAAGGCCAGGTCCAAGTGTAATAGATGATTGCTGTCCCGGGCCAGTGAGGGGAGGCAAGCGTGCAGCCCAGACTTATATGCATGGTGCCCTTCAGCAGTCATTTCTCCACAGCAACCTCCCAGGCCACAAGCGTCCCAGGCAGTGGTCTGTTACCCGAGGCTGCTCCTCTCCTCCAGCAGGATCTGTCCCTGGTCACTTTCTTCTGGGGAGACTGACACAGCTTGAAAGTCAGGGTTTCCAGAGATGAGACAGATCAGAGGCTCATCTGCCCACAGCAATCTGCGGTCTGGGCTGGAGAGCTCAAGCGTTCCAAAGCGCAGTGGAACATGTGTGTGCTCCACGGGGCAACAGAACTTTGGTCAGCATCTTGTTCCATGGGGCAGCAACACGGGGGGCAGAGGGAGCCCCAGACTGGCATCTTCTAGAAAACCGAGCCAGCCTCCGAGGCATGCTTACTGGGGTTCTCAGAATATTCATCTAAGGAGTCTTTCACTACTGGCAGTGCAGGCAGCAGTACCAGGGAGAACCACAGTGCACAGAAAGTCAAAGATATCGGGCAGAGATAGGGTAGCGCCAGAGTGGCTTTCAGGGTTTGATGCTTGTCGATTACAAGGGTGCATCCTGTTTACCTCCTGCCTGGGGGAAGTGCACAGAGGCAAGTCCCAGCCTGTGGGCAGAGGGGACATCAGTTTCAGTGACAGTGCAGACAGACTGAGCCTATCAGCCTCTCTCAACCAGGGAACGTTAGCTTGGGCTCCTTTGACTCAATCAAATATAAGGCAATATTTCACACTTAGGAAGAATCTGCCCCCAAACCGAAGGACATAAGCGATTTCCTTTAACTTGGTTTTCAAAAAATTGACATGCACGGTTCTGTGCAGAGCAAGAGAAAGAACTTTTCTTATTGGAAAAGGGAAAGCAGAAAACAGAGGGCTAGAGAATTTCTCTCCCAGGAAGCAGCTCCCTCCGTGAAGATACTTTCAAAGATACTTTCACTGTGATCAACAATGATTTATAGAATATTAAAGAATAAGAAAAGCCTTCAATTTGCTCACTGCCTGGTGGGGGGTACTCAAAAGTCAACATAGACGTGAGAAATGGATAATCACATGGAAAGGGGAGGAATAAGTGTCTTGGAAACAAGGAGGAGGGTCAGCTATTTCCCACTGGCAGGATGGAAGGATCAGAGAAAATATTCAGCGGTGTGACCCTCAAGCTAGGTCTCCACTGACAGGCAGGAGGCAGCTAAGCTGCAAGGGAAGGAGGGCCAGGCAAGGTAGGCAGAAGAGCATGGCAGGAGGGCAAGGCGTGTTTGCAACCTGCCATACTGGGGCTCACCCGGCTTTATTTTTCTCTCTCGTGCTTATGCCATCAGCCATTTATTGTCATTTATTTACGTTACATTGTTACATTGAATAACATTTATTTGTTTATTGTCTGTCTCCTCCAACCAGAATACACAGCCCCTGAGGGCAGGGACTTTATTCAACTGTCTGGAACATCCCCAGAACCTAGAACATACAGAAATCAATAAATGCTTGCTGAACTTACAAATACTAGAAAGAAGTGAGGAGTGAGGCTGGTTAGGCAGGGCAGCCCCCCCAGGTCCTGAGAGGCCTGTGCGCTGTGCTAATGACCTTGAGATCTAGAACCCTAGATCTGTCACCAACTGTTAGCCCACAGGCTGGTTGTTTGCTTGACACATACTGTGTTTTTTCAAATTAGGATATTTTAGATAAAAACCCAGATTGCTGAATTTTCTTTAAAAATACAGAGGATGTTGAGGTCTATCTTACAGGGGTACAAGTGAAACTCTCTAAGAGTAGAATCAGAACGTTTTAAAACTATAAGAAAATGACATGAAGGCTGTGTTGATCAGTTTGATGGAAGTATTTCGGATTGCATGTGAAAACCCCACACTGTACCCCAGAAGTGCATTAATGTACATAGTTACCATTCAATAAAATAAGATAAAATAAAATAATAATTATCCCAATTTTAAAATAACCGCTAGACTACTCAGCAATTCCATATTGTATATATGCATCTATTCATATGCATAAACACACAAACTACCACATATATGTAAATTCTAGAGTATATTACCTTACCACAGAAGTTTAATTTTATTCATAGAATTAGTATCTTATAGGAAAGTAGAAAATTATAAGGCTTCCATTCCCTACACATGCTGAATCTTTCAACTAACATGCTTGAGCACCATTTTGCTGCTTTGTTAATCTTGAAGAGTGAATGAGTCACAGTCACGCCACCTTAAGAAGTCTGGCCGTCAGCAGAAAGGTTGTGCTGACATCAACCTCACAATGATCTAAAGTGTTTTGTTTACAGTCAAGGCACCCAAGATCTGTACAGCAAATAGTGAGAAGGCAGGCATCTGCTGTAGTAGCGACCAAGCGTGAAAAAAATACTAGAGTCCCTGGAGGAAGAGGGAACGCCATGGTGCAGAGGAGAGCGCCATCCTACTGCAGAAAGTAGGCATCTGCAAGAAAAGTAAGCCAAGAAGAGAAGTTTCAGATAAATAGTGTAAAGGCGGAGGCTGGGTAGAAGACGGGAAGTTCCACGCCACAGCACTACTCTGACACGGACTCTGCTTCCCCTAGACCCCTTGTCCTGTGTGATGTTTTTGTTGTCATTTTTACTCCTGGTGATTTCCTACTTACAGCTGAGAAGTGTCACATACACTAGAGCAGACTTCTGTCTTTCACAAAGCTGAAGAGAGAGACAATAACCAAAATAGTGTAAAAGAAAACACCTGTGTGGTAGACAAGTGTTCAGATGGGCTGGTTAGGAAAGCAGCCAGGGTCAGCCCTGCTCCAGATGCAGCCCCGTTGGGGAAATTACCAGCTGGGGATGTTTCTGGGAAGATGTGTGTCTTCTTGTCCAACTGCCCCTCCCATCACAAGTATACAATTTTAATCCCAGTGAGGCAGCTTCTGCTCAACTTCACTATTCCTCTAAACCAGCGGTTCTCAACCTGTGGATCAAGGCCCCTTGGTAACAATGAAAATACATCCTGCATATCAGATATTTACATTATGATTCATAACAGTAGTAAAATTACAGTTATGAAATAGCAATGAAAATAATTTTATGGTTGGGGGTCACCACAACATGAGCAACTATATTAAAGGGCTGTGGCATTAGGAAGGTTAGAACCACTGCTCTAAACCACCATATTCCTAGGGCGTGGGAATTTCACATTCATGTTCCTGACACTTAATTCAATTTAACAAATATTTTCTGAGTTCCTTCTATTAATTTGCTTATTCTTTTTTTCTTTCAACAAATATTCATTGAGTGCTTCTTACATGCCAGGCTCTAAGGATACAGAAAGAAACAGATTTAAAGTAGAGGGAAAAATATATTCCATTAGGGGCAGGGGAGACAGAACACAAACACAATAAATGAGTAACATATATACACTATAGAGAAGCAAGGGAAAGAGAGTGTTTCAAGGGTCACAATATGAATAGAATGGTCAGGGAAGGTCTCACTGAGAAAGCAGCCTTTGAGAGAAGCCCTGAAAACATGAACAAGCAGCCAGCCATGCAGACATATGAAGAGTGTCCCAGCCAAGGGGAGAACGAATGCGGAGGCTTTAGGGGGGATCTTGCCTACTGTGTTCAAGGGACAACAAGGAGCCCCACAGAGTAGAAAGGGAAGAGCAAGGGGAGAGAGGTAATGAGAGATGGTATAGGGTTCTGTGGGCTTCTGCAGGGCTTTTGTCACTGACAGGAGATATGAGAAGCCACTGGGGCATTAGAAAGTGGGATGCTGTGATCTTACTGTGCATACGGTATTGTCCAAGGCATTATTCTCAGTAGCATGAGGAGTGAAGAGATGACCAAGTCACAATCCTTGCCTTTGGGGAGTATCGCCATGTGCATAAAAACTAGAGATAGAAAGCAGTATATGGCACACCATGATGCTATGAAGGACAATGGAGGAAGGCTACATGGAAGAGGTAATATATGAGTCATATATGGGAAAATAAGGACAAGGTCAAGACAATTCTAAGGATGTATGGATAGGAGTAATGGAGGAGGTGGGGTCAGCCAGTGTTAGGGGATGGATGGCATGCTAATAACATCTGTGTTAATGAGCAGTGGGCTAGCACTCTGGGAGGCCAAGGCAGGGGGAACTGCATGAGCTCACAAGACCAGCCTGAGCAAGAGTGAGACCCCGTCTCTATTAAAAAAAATAGAAAAATTAGCCAGGCCTGTTGCAGTGGCTCATGCCTATGATCCTAGCATTCTGGGAAGCCAAGGCACATAGATAACCAGAGCTCACAGGTTCAAGACCAGCCTGAGCTAAAGCAAGCGCCCCTGTCTCTAAAAATAGCCAGGCATTGTGGTGGGCATCTGTAGTCCCAGCTACTCAGGAGGCTGAGGCAAGAGACTCACTGTGCCCCAAGTGTTAGAGGTTGGTGTGATAAAGTGCGACAAAGTGAGACTCTATCTCAAAAAAAAAAAGAAGGGGCAGCGCCTGTGCCTCAAAGGAGTAGGGCGCTGGCCCCATATATAGGAGGTGGTGGGTTCAAACCTGGCCCTGGCCAAAAACTGCAAAAGAAAAAAAGACA